>JAQIXT010000682.1:0-26623 GCA_034700445.1 Stenotaenia linearis | reverse complement strand
ATTTTAAAGAATTCAATGAAATTTAATGAAATTTTAAAGAATTCAATGAAATTTAATGAAATTTTAAAGAATTCAATGAAATTTAATGAAATTTTAAAGAATTCAATCAAATTTCATAAAAGTTAACACAAATTCAATCAAATTTCACACAACTTATCAATAATTCAACATAATCCCATCAACTTCACTCCAAACTCACCAAAATACATCAAAACCTCAACACAATCTCCCAGAACCCACCACAAATCCAACAACACTTCACACATTCACAAAAAAAGAAATCAAATTCGAATTAAATCCCCACTTTATTCCCAATCCACAAAAAACATTTCACACTATTCAACCGGTCATAATAATCACGACCAATCGCATCTAAAAACGGCAAAACCCGTGACCAATCGCAACTCGGTCATAAATTGCGACTGTCAATAAATCGGTCCAACCCCCGGACTGGTCGACATTGGGACCGCCATTAGTGTTTAAAAAGGACCCCAGTGGACGAATATCAAGTGGATTTCATGCATAATCACGAACAATTGAGTGGAGGAGAAAAATTATGGCCGACACCATCTGGACCGAACGACAAAGGAAGATTAAAACTGATGATTAATTTGCGAATATTAACCGCGCTCGATGCTGATTTAGCGTGGGACGAGTTGGAGGTTACGTTTGTGAGGTTGGAGGGAAGTGGGAGTGGGAAATGGGTCGGAATGGTGAGAGATAGAAAAAAATAAAAAATAAAAATAAAGTGAATTTTTTTTGTTTTGTTTGGAGTTTGCGATTTTTTTGTGGTTGT
Source organism: Stenotaenia linearis (assembly GCA_034700445.1). NCBI lineage: Eukaryota > Metazoa > Arthropoda > Chilopoda > Geophilomorpha > Geophilidae > Stenotaenia > Stenotaenia linearis. The sequence continues at coordinate 25,827 of JAQIXT010000682.1, read as the reverse complement.
GATGTGAGTGTAAGGTTTTTTTTTTTTTTTTTTTTTTTTTTGCGACTTTGCAGGTTTTGCGAAATTGGTTTTGCGATTTTGCAGGTTTTTGCGAAATTGGTTTTGCAGTTTTGTGAGATTTATTGTTATTTTATTGTAAATTGTTAGCAATTTTGCGAAATTGTAATGAAATTGTTGTAAATTGTTAGCAATATTGCGAAATTGTAATGAAATTGTTGTAAATTATTAGCAATTTTGCGAAATTGTAATGAAATTGTTGTAAATTATTAGCAATCTTGCGAAATTGCTTGCAAGTTTGCGAAGTTGCAATGAAATTATTTATAATTTTGCGAAATTCATTGTAAATTTGGCGAAATTTATTGTAATTTCATTGAAAATTACTTGAAATTAAACGAAAGTACATGAAATTTTCCAATAACGTAATGATACTTTTGTAACAATGCAATTATTCAACAATTTTACAATATACATACAGCATTCTGTATATTTCACTCGCAACTTTTGCTATCAACAACTTCGCATTTTTTTACAAATTTTATTTCATCAATTTTCATCAAAATCTACGACATTTTAATCATAATTTTTCTACAACTTCGCGACGTTCCCTCAATCCCACATTTTTCTGTTTTTCTTGTCGTAATTTTGCGATTTTCTCTACACCAAACCCACACCCAGCAACTCCACCACTTAATTCCCAAAAAATAACAATCCAAACCCACCTTTTCCACAAACCCAAATCCTCCTTTCACTTTTTACGACTTCAAACAACATTTCCACACCTGGGATGCGACCAGACTCCTTTAAACTGTCCACTGATCCCCTTAAATATGAGCTTGACCACAAGTTGACCCGGGGTATCGGTCAAAAATGTTGCCAACCTGGAATTGACCAGAACTCGCCACCAGGTGACGCATCTCCAGGGTAAAGTGAAAAGAAAAAAATTTTTTTTTTCAAGAATGGTAAGGGGGGAGTATTGGATGCGATGAATGTTGAAGGATTAGAGTAAATTGGCGCGTGTCTAATGTGATTTTTGCTGTGAAAATGGGCGTCAAGTCCAAACAGGAGCTGATCGATCAAGTGGAGGTTGATAAATGAAATTATTTATTTATTAATTCTTGATTTAGTTTGTTGGGGGTTGCCAGTCGGGTTTTTTTGGGGCGTTTTATTGGGGTTGGGAAAGGGTGTTTTTGTTGAAAAGTTGTTTTGTTGAAAAATTGCATTGAAGTGAAAAATTAGTTGTGAGATTGAAATAATATCGCAAAAAGGTTCAAAATTGAAATAAAATCGCAATGAAGTTGTAAAATTGCAAAACAAGTTGCGAAATTGCTATGAATCTCACAAAAAGATGTAAAATCACTATAAAATCTCACAAAAAGTTGCAAAATTACTATATCACTAATAAAAAAACTGCAAAACTACAATAAAATCACTAAAAAATTGCAAAACTACAATAAAATCCCATAGAAATGTCCAAAAATCACAGTAGAAAAAAAATCAAAATTCCCCAAAAAAAAATTTTTTTCACAACAAACAAACACAAAATAACTACCAAAAAACAATCTAAAACCCAAACTCCATCCAATCTTTACTCAAACCCTAACTATGACTAATACAATCGAATCATCAGCACTAAAACAACTTATCATCTTCCACAATCACGCAATAATAACTCTCACTATGACAACAAACAGTCGCAAGCATCAAATTAATATTTCGTCCATTACCCTCAGCTACAAAAACACAAAACATTGTATACAAATCCGTCGACCACGCATCGCAGAATGTAAACCAAAAACAAAAAATTTCCATTTCCGTATCACAACAAAATCCACAAATTGGACTTCGTTATAACGGGATTCAAAACATCGAGAACACACCCCCACCCCCAACCCATCTCCGATTGTCTCCCGACCCAGACGCAACCCATCACTTTACATACAGCTGCACAACACAACCCAAAAACCCCTCCCCCGAAACCCATTGGTCGCCGTCCCCAATACCCCCCCCTTATAATCAACCATATCGGCGCGCACACAATTCACGTCGCCAACTCCGGCAAAGCGGCCAAAGTGATACATCCACGAGGGAAGTGATTAATTAGAAGCAAAAGGGAGAAAAGGTGGCACGGAACCAGTCCCGGGCCCCTCAGCCCTGCAGCTTGCCGATTCGTCTCGGTTCTGGGCCCGTCACGGCTTAATCGCAACCTCCCCGGGTCCATGGACGACCAAAGTCCCCCTACGTCTCTTTTGAACGGGATGCTGGACGTTTTCCCTTTACAAACGGACTCGTTTTGAATTCGCGCATTCGGTACGCTTCATTTTCAAAATGGCCGCCATGTTTGTCAAATGGGGGTTCCTGTTTTGGGTTTTTTTCGAGGGGGGTGGGAGGGGGGTGGGTGCGTGAAGGTGTGTGGCCAAGTGATTTTGAAGGCGAAGATTTTTGGGATACGGACTCTTGAATTGATTTGATGAGGATGTTTTATGGTGATTTTAAGTGTGGTGTATTTGTGGTGTTTGTTGGTTGTTTGTGAGTGGGTGAGGGGTAGGGGTGGGGGTGGGGGTTTGGTGAAAAGTGTGAAATAGGTGGTTAGGTTGGATTTGGGACGAGTGTGTGATTGTGGACGCTTTGATGTCGATTAAATGAAGGTTGGGTGGTTGTGTTTGGTGGGAATGAAAGGTGGGTGGAGGTAAATAAGTGCAAATTGGATTTAGGAGTTGGGGATTTTGAAATTCAGAGTTTTGGGTTGTGATTTTAGGATGTTGGACTTAGGATTTTCAATTTTGGGATGTCCAGAGTTTAGGATTTTCAATTTATGTAGGTTTTTGAGATATATATATATATATATATATAAGATGTAGGATTTTTGAATATTGGATTATGTGATTTAGGATTTTAGATGTTGAAATTTATAATCAAAGAAATTCAGGAGAATTTTGAATGTACAAGTAAATTGAGTTTTTGACAATTTTTTTACAACAGTGTCTTGAATTTCATTGAATTTACACAACAAAGTCTAAGATTTCAGTGAATTTTGACTTCACTGCCTTCAATTTCTTTCAATTTAGCCTCCAGGTTCTAAATTCCATTGACTTTTTACTAAATACCATTAAAATATAATTAAATTTTAAGTAGAACACCTCCAACTTCACCAAATCAACAACTTCTTCCACCAGGTGCAGCTGGACACAAAACGAGCAGTTGGAAAAATGAATTGTCCAAAACTGATGTTTACCGCTCAATGCAGTTTCAGTTTACTAGTTCACCATACTTCCGAAAAACCAAACTCAGAAAAAAACTAACCCAAATCCACATATGAAAATATGAATCACTATTTACAATCCACCTCATGCATTCAACAAAACAAACATAACCAAGGCCAACTGTTTATGGCCACACTTGGTTGCCTCACAACCATTACATAAACCAAACCAACCATTGTTCTGTTCTATTGAAAATTTCAAATTCTCAAAACAACAACAAAAAAGTCTTCCTACCTCCCAGAATTCCGTCGATACTATGATCCTTCCTACTCTGGTCCATATCGACATCCTTTCCACCTTTACCTCCTCTAAGCACCCTGCTGATGGAACTAACACTCGGAGCGGTGTTTCGGTCACAAATTCCTTCCTGGAATGGAAATAAAACAAAAAAAATTGAAAAATTGATAAAATTATTTAAATAATCAAAATTCTGTTTTATAGGTTGAAGAAAGAGTCTAGGATTTTTAATGAAGATAATGAAAATTAAAAATGGCGGACATCTTGCGTTGAGTTTTCGGTAAACGACGAAAGTTGAGTCGATATTATTCGTGAAATGAAATGTTGAAACATTAAAATGTCATTTAAAAACATTGAATATCGAAAAGTTTGGAAATTAAAGATGGAGAAAATGTAATTTTTTAAAAAAATGAAAGAATATCGTTAAACGAGATCAAAATTGCAAAGTTCAATTGTCGAATTATGACGTCATAGTTCTAAATCTCATAAATCTTGCTCTCAAACGAGATCGAACTATGACGTCATTGTTCTAAATCTCAAATCTTGCTCTCAAACGAGATCGAACTATGACGTCATAGTTCTAAATCTCATTCAATCTCATCCAATCTCGTTCATTCTCGATCATCGAATTTATTCTTTAAAAAAAACAACAAAATCCTTGACTCTTCCTTATAAAAATTCATAAGAAATAATTAGCTGTGTTTTTCTATACATTTACATCTAAAATATGATTTTTTTAAAACTTTAATAATAAAAATTTTTTCTAAATTCATCTCCATTTTCTTCTAAATTTTTGATACCTTCACAAGTCTATCTCTTATTTCCCAGCTAAATATTCCTGGATTTTCTTTTTTGTATTGCTCTACCCTCTTTTCCACTTCTGGTGTTGCAACTCTTGGTTTGCTGCCTCCTATGACTCCTGGACGGATACTTCCGGTTTCCTGTAAAATTGTAAAATAAAATTTTGTAAATTTACAAATTAAAAAATTAAAAAATTAAATTAAATTTTTTTTTTTTTTACCTGATATCTGTTGAGTATTTTCGACACACAGCCGTGAGACACCCTCAGCTGTCTACTGATGACACAAGGTCGAACACCAGCAGCGGCCATTTCTACTATTTTCAAACGGATGTGGTTTGGTAGAGGACGGCCATTGATAAATACACCCCCTAACTGGTTTACACGGCCTTGGCCTGAAAAAATACATTAGGAGCTTGTAAAACATATGAAAATGTCATATTTATGAATAAAAACAGTAGAGTTTGTAAGTTTTGTAAGTTTCGGTTTCGATTTTTTATTTTATCAACAAAATTATCGCGAAAATTAAAAAAAACAAAATTAATAGCGTCGATCTACGTTAAATCGTTAATTTTATCACGCAAAATTTCTTTTCCGAAACCGTAAAATTAAGATTTGATTTCGATAATTTCATATTTTCCATTACTCAAGGCAGCACGGGATTAAGTTTGAGATTTGTGTTGCGTCACGTGATTGAATTTTGAATTTGTTTTTTACTGTATTTGGGGAAATAATTTAAATTTATCACTTATTTAGTTATTTATACCACAAAATTCTCCAAATTAAGTACCACCTGTGGTTTAATTAAATAATAACAATTAAATCATGACACGCTTGTTTAGATACATCGGCTGTGGTAGGACCAAACATGGCCGCCCACGCATGGAGATGTTTCACGTTTCAACTCTCAAATTCGCTGTGAATTAAACATCACACACCCTGATTACTCCAAAAGTAAGTAAAACATACCTAAAAACACTTACATTTTCAGGATAAACCAAAAGTCGGTTACTTTTAACTCAAAAAAAATAAAAAAACCGAAATTTCATGCGCGCGCATCTCAAAAAAATAATAAAATTCAACAAAATACTCGAAAATATGATTGAAAAATTACCGAAATCACCAGTAATTAAAGGTAAGTATACATATAAATTATAAAAATGAAATTATTTACCGTCTTCGTACTGTTTATACGGCATAATGTGTACCGTAAGTCCAAACTCGACCGGTAAAGTCCCAAAACCGTACAATACCGTGTGAATTGTCGAAGAAAGTGAAGGAAAGTGAAGACCAGATGCAAGTTGTAAGTTAATTTGAACAAGAAGAGACCAAATGACCAAAATGGCGACGCCATTTAAGGAGCAATAAAAGTAGGGGCCCATTGGGGGCCCAATTGTACCCCATGGGACCATGGGATGGTGCGAACAATGATCAAGATAATGTCTTGACACTTGTGTGACAATATTTAAGAGATAAGAAAGTGCACAAACAACTGGGGTTGTGTTTGATTGCAAATTTGTAATTTTTTTTTTTTTTTTTTAGGTTTTTGTGAAGAATTTGAAGAATTTTTGTGGAATTTGCGGAATTTTTTGAGGTTTGGAAGGTGAAGGTGAGTTGGAATTGGTTTTGATTGATTTATTTTTGGTGTAATAAAAGAGGGGACATGTGGAAAACAGATGCACACTTGTTGATTAGGGTGAAATTGAGGTTAATTGTTGGGTTTGTATGCAAGGGAGATTGGGATGAGTGGTGAAATCAATTTTCTGATTGTTTTTTGAGTTGAATGTGGTTGGGAGATGAAGTTTGGGGGGATTAGTGAGTTTGTGTTGGTTTTGTGAGAATTTTATTTTGTTAGTTTTTGAGTTTTTTTGGTCAATTTTTTCTTGGAGTTTGATGTCTAAGGCAGTTTTTTTGATGGTTTTTGAGTTTTTTTTGGCAGTTTTTTGTTTGTTTTGACATTTATTCAGTTTTTTTTTGGTTTTTAACATTTTTGCTCACTTTGTTATTGAGTTTTTTGCTCTGGGTTTTGCAGTTTTAACAATTTTAGTCAGTTTTTGACATTTTTTATCATTTATTTAATAGTTTTGGGGGGTTTTTTTGCCTGTTTTTTATTTGTTTTAAATGTTTTTAGTTATTTTTATTATTTTATGATAAAAATTACTAGATTTTGTGTACTTTTGGTTTGTTTTTATCATTTTTTATCATATTTGCATTATATTTTTGATGAAATTTTGTAGGAAAAAAACAACAAATTCTAAACTATTTTCTATTCTCCCACTTTTTGAGGCTTTGTATCAAATTTATTGAAATTTCTACCTCTTAGGGGGGTTTTAAAAGCCAAACTGATTCTTCCCAGTCATCGCTACTACTTTTCAGTCATTTAATCATTTTTAGCTTAAATGGTTTATTATTTAAATAATCTTTGTCAGTTCACATCAAATTGGCAATTGCCGAGCTAATAAAATTTAAATACCGTATTTCATCGATTAGAAGTTGCTCTCAAATTATTGTCGCCCTCAATTACAGGACGCGGCAACAGCTGCAATTTCCTAATAAAAGTCAAACTTAAATTTAAAGAATTTAAAAATTCAGTGCAATTGCAATCAATTTCATTCTAACCAGCATCTAATTCAGTACTATTACTTAATTTCTCATACAGTAAGTCCCCGAACGCGATTAATTCATCATGGAGTCATCTGTGTAAGTCGAATAATCACATAAGTTGAGCCAATGATAAATGTATACACTGATGTTGTGTCACAAGTCAGACATAATTTGTAATCGGTATATATAAACAAAAATGATAATGAAACTACAGGTCGAACCTCGTTATTACGAACTCGCTTATTGCGAATTCCTTGTTTTAACGAATTTTTTAAAAAGTTTTGTTGGATTCCTATCTATTCATTCAATGTTAAAAAATTCGGATATTACGAACTCTCGATATTGTGAACAGATTTGACGGTCCCTTCGAGTTCGTTATATCGAGGTTCGACCTGTAGTAGCTGTGCAGCACAGCTCACAAAGCCGCGGCTTAGATTCGATGAAATACGATAAGTGTCGATATCGAAAACGTATCAAAATTATGTTGCGATACTATGTGTCATTGCCATTCTAAAGCTCTTTCCATCATTTTCCTTAAAACCCCCACATTATCCACCAAATCCAACCACTCTCCTCAACTCTTCCTCCATTTTTGCTTCTGCATGTCGAATTTCTCGTAAAATCCTCCCATTATATCGACAAACTGAGCAGAAAACCCGATTAAGCTTCAGTAGTTGTCAATTTCTTTAGGCCCCTTCACCTACAAGAGGGTCCTCGAGGGTCCTTTGATGATTGTTGATGGTATTTGATGGCCAATGACTTTCAAGTGTGGTCAACAGCATCACATCTTGACCAACAACATGTGATGAGTCAGCAAAAACCACCCTGAGGTGTCACTCCTAAGCTGATGCACAAACATTCCTTGTATATAATTGACCACATCTACTACACAGAGACCGCTGCCATGTTGGACCAAGGGAGGACCTTTGGGGTTAATGAACTTGTTCCATCAGAGTGTTATGCACTCCGAAAGCTCATACCACATTAAAAGTCAATTTTAAAGGTGAAAAAAAGCCTGGAGATAGTCTTGGTCATTAGTTGATTAATTTAACTGCGGTGATGCTTAATGTCGCCAGCGGCTACTATGGAAAATGATATTTTTGGTTGAGGGGTTTGGTCTTGCGGTAGGGAAAAGTGACTTCGGGAAGTGTGACTAGTGTGTCGGGGATGGGAACGATTTTAAATCGAATTCAGTGATTTTGATTTTGAAATCAATCAATATTTCCAGATTTTTGATGTCGAATTAAAATAATTTTTCTTATGATTTTGTGATTTTTAATCGATTCTTTTGATTATAGGTTTTAAAAGTACCGTATTTCATCGATTCTAAGACGCACCCTAATTTTTAGTACTACGGAAATGGGAAAAAACCCGAAATTCCATTGTAAAGTGCATCGAATCTAAGATGCACCCGCAATTTTGGAGTTGATATCATGTCAAAAAAGTGCGTCTTAGAATCCATGAAATACGGTATAGTTTTTAGCTGTTTTTGAGATGTAGGACGAAAGTTAAAAGCTTAATATGTTTTAACACTGTATTTCATCGATTCTAAGAAATTTTGTCACTTGATGAGTCCCAAATTTTGGGGGTGCGTCTTAGAATCGAAGTGCCAAACAATGGATTTTGATTTATTTTTTGTAATTCTATTATAGAAAATATGGGTGTGTCTTAGAATTGATGGGCGTCTTAGATTCGATCAAATTTGGGCACAATATTTAATTTTTATCTTGTACGGTGAAGTACGGTAAATCGAAACATAAGTCTCTTGAGGGTCGGTCGACGGACCTCAGTTAAGTCGCAAAGTCTATAACGACTAAAGTCCGTGCGCTGGTAAATTGAGAGGAAAAGTACGCGATCCGATTGGTTGGCAATTTAACACAAGCATTGTTACATAGCAGTATTGCGATATTGCGATAACAAAGTTATTAAATTCTATTATTTTATCGCTTTACTAAAGAAGCGGATGTCTATGTCTGTATTGGTTTTCGGTGATTGATGCCAAATATTTATCCAGACAGGGATTAGGGACTTGTATAGCTATTGTCTGATACCCATAATGCCCGGATGCCACCCTGGTGCTGAAGGAGGAGTGAATTAGGCAAAAAATGTATGATTCTGGGGTTGGGGGGTTGAGTCTTTGAGCACTGAAAGTGACTTTTAGGCTAAATGCACTTTTGGGCTATGACACCAGTTTAAAGAAGTAGAAATCCGCTTAAAGAGGACCATCACAACGCCCCTAGGGGCAGATGACAGTTGACGAGCTTTCAACACACTCAGTGAGCTGGAATAAAACCCAGAGGGGATGGAAGGTAAAGGATACCACCCAGGAGAAAGGAAAACAATATGAATGGATTAGTGTATGAAGATGGGTTTCTAAGGTTTAGATATGTTTTGGAGGATTTAAGTGGGGGGGGTGTATTGGGTAGTTGTGGTTGAGGGTTTTTGGGTAGAATTATTAGTTCTGCTAATTTGAGTATGTTTTGTTGATTTTTGGGTATGTTTTGGTAGGTGTTGTTGATTTTTGGGGGATTTGAGTGGGATTTTTGTTAATTTTAGTAAGTGTGAGTGAAATTTTGGTGATTTTTAGGTTTTTTGGTAGTTAATTTGATTTTTGGGTATGTTGTTGTAATGTTGGTAAATTTGAGTGGGATTTGGTGGTTTAAGATAATTTAGTATTGTTGGGTTAAATATGTTTATTTTTATGAAATTTGACTGAAGAATCGGTACCAGTTTATGTCAAAATTGGGTAGTTTTTAGTAAAATGTTTGTGCTTGACTCAAATTTGGTAATCAATGAAATTTAGGTTTGGCTTTACCAAAATTTTGATAGAGAAAAATAATGCTACCCAATTGTTAATTTTGATTGAAATTTGAGTAGATGTTACTAAATTTTATAATATAACTGAATTTTGGTATATTTAATTCAAAATTTGGTAGGTTTTATTGAAATTTTATTGAAATTTGGTTGTATTGAACTAAAAATAGATAAAGTAAATAAATTTTTGTATATTTCATTAAAAATTTGGGTTGTTTGAATCAAAACTTGGTTACATGTCTCGAATATTTGGTAAATATACCTGAAATTCATTAAGTTTAACCAAAAACAAAACTTTATTTTAATGAATTTACTGAAATTTGGGTACACTTAAGTTGAATTTAGGTACATTTCAGTGAAAATTGGGTAGATTTGATCAAAATTTGATTCAATTTCATGATAATTGGGCATATATACCCAAAATTCATTACAATTAACCAAAAAAAAATTTCCTAATGAATTTACTAAAAATAGATCAACTTAATTACCCATTTAATCCATAAACCAAAACTTAATTCGAAAGAATTGCGCATCTTACATCACTTTCAATAGCAACTGCAATACAAACTGCAATAGCAAATGACGTAAATAAACATAAAACTGAAGAGAAACAATAGAGAGTTTGCGGAGAACAAAACTTATGTCTTATAACTTATAAATTCCATGTTAAATATAAGTCAGATTTATAATTAACATGGAATTTATAAGTTATAAGACATAAATTTTGTTTTCCGCAAACTCTCTAGAGATTATTTGTCAATTTTTGTATTTGACCATCAATTGCAACAATTTCACAAACTCAGGAGGAAATACCGCACATATTCCAACCGCATAGACATAATAGAGAAAATCAAATTGATATAAAAGCAGACAATGATCTGAATGTCATTCTTACAACAGGACTAACCTTTCCATTCATTAATCAAAAGAAAAAAATAAAAAGAGAAAAAAGATGTCACCATCACAATTGAGTGTCTCCACACCAGGAAATAAATATATTTAGGCCTAAAACCTTTAGCATTATCAAAAGGTGTTATTTCTATTTACATAACACATGCCTTCATTATTTATATCTATTGATTAATGACTCTTTTATTTTAATAACTTGCACTCGATTTGCATATACATATGCTTGGTCTGAGGGGAGTGTGGTCATGGGTTGGTAATACTTTCTCAGGGAATGGAAGGGTGGTGTGTTGGGAAGGGGTTTGGAGGGTTTGGGTTGAATTTTTGGTGGTTTTGGTAGTTTAGAGTGGAATTTTAGTAGCTCTGAGTAAAATTTTAGATAGTTTTTAGTCAAGTTTTGGTAGTTTTAAATGAAATTTTGGTTGTTTTAGTAATTTTGGGTGAAGTTTTGGTAGTTTTAAATGAAATTCTGGTAATTTTGAGAAAAATTTGGTAGATTTGAGCAAAATTCTGGTGTTTTTTGAGTAAAATTCAGGTAGTTAAAGTAATATTTTGGTAGTTTAAGTAAAATTTTGATAAGTTTGAGTTAACTTTTAGTAGTTTTAATATCTTTCAGTGAACTTTTTGGTAATTTTCACTGAAGTTTTGGTATCCAAGTGAAATATTAAATTTATCTATTACCCTTCTCTAGAACTTTTAATTGCATTGTTTTACTTTTATTTTATGTTGGCAAAATGCAGCCAATTTTCTCACTAAATCACAATACGTATCGGCGTAAACAGAAATTAATTTTGGGAGGTGCAAAACATAATTTAAAAAAAAATAATTTGTTATTAATTTTTAATTAAATTTATATATTTATTATTATAATTAATTAAAACGTTTTTTACCTTATTATTTTAAAGTTTGGTACACATACACCAGATGATAATTTTATCTAAGAAAAACTAAGTCAAAATGAAAAATTTTGCAGATCAAAGTCAAAATGAAAATTTTGCAGATCAAAACATACACGTTAAACAAGCGTAAAAAAAACCTTAGATAAAATTAAATTTCTGTATTTATCATTATAATTAATTACCCGTGCGCTAAGCGCTAAACGTTTTTTCCCTCATTGCTTGTTACAAGTACACAAAACGTAAAACTCTGTCTATTCGACAGATTCTAGTTTCGGTTAAATTTAAAGCCGTGAATTGAAAATTAAGGGATAATGAATGGTTTTTAGGGTTAAGACTGGACCGAAGGGTCAATTTGATTGAAGTTTCTTAAATGGATGTAGTTTTATGGTGTCATAAATTAGAAAATGTCTCCTAAAATTGCTACAAATGTTTTAATTACATAGAGCAAATGGTAATTAGGCAGTTAATTAATAAAGGGAGTCGGGGTGTATTTCACTCCTTTCATCAACTGTTATATGGACCTAATGAAGTTGGCTAATTTCCTAAATGAATGGGATTATAAGTTTACAGAGGAAATGTTGTGATTGGCTTTAAAATGATGTGCTGTATGTAAGACTGGGTTTAAGTGTTGACATGGGTGTAATTGTTGTGTTGAGTTGTGGTGAAAAATGGGTTTTAACAGTAGGAAGAATAGTTAAGAGTTTTATACTGTTAAAGGGAAATTGTGTTTGGATAAATAAACAAATAAAATAGTTTTCAATAATAGGGTAGTTTTTCTAAACAGTAGAAAACTGTTTTTCAACAATACAGGTCGAACCTCGTTATTACAAACTCGCTTATTGCGAATTTCTCGTTTTAACGAATTTTTTTAAAAGTTTGGTTGGATTCCTATCCATTCATTCAATGTTTAAAAATTCGGATATTACGAACTCTCGATATTGCGAACAGATTTGACGGTCCCTTCGAGTTCGTTATATCGAGGTTCGACCTGTACAAAATTGTTTTTCAACTCTATAAAGCAGTTTTTCGACATTATAAAACTGTTAGAAAGCCAAACTCAACTCCAAAACCGATTTAACATTTTCTAACAATCCATGCGCCCAAAATTAAACTTAGGCCAGAGATTTATAGAGAATAAACTTGATTTTAAATTTCTATTTATAAATATAAATGACCTTTTATTCGAGAGTTTGCGGATAACAAAACTAATGTTTATAACTTATAAATTCCATGTTAATTATAAATCTAACTTACAATTAACCGGTATTGATGTACATTGTAGCATCGTAGAAATTTGAGACAATTTTATCATGTTGCATAGATTGTCATGATTCAATATATAGGCATTCTATGACAGTGCATCAATTTTAGCAATAAAGAAACTAAATAAATCAATTCCAGACAGTGCAGCTATCAAAGATATAGATGAATGAATGTCAAAACCAATATAACCAAGTTTGAATTGATGTGTATTTAGTCTCAATACCCAACTAAAAAATCTAAAGATTATTTGCAGATTTTGTGAAATTTTTGTTGTGAAGTTTTTTTGCAGCTTTTAGCCGATTTTGTAGATTTTTTTTACAGACTTTCTGCAGTTTTACTTCAAAATCTACAGATTTCCTGCAGTTTAATTTTGAAAAAATAAATATCCTACAGATTCTGCAGATTTCTGCAGATTTTGATGAAAATCTGTAGAAATGCTTTTTAAAAAACTGCAAATTGGCCAAAAAAAAACTTGATATTTTGTAGATTTCTTAAACTGGGGACTACCTACAGACCTTATCTACATTTCTGCAATATTGAATTAATTTGTCAATTAACTAACCCTATTCTTAAATTGTTTATATTGTTCGTAACCCTTTTCGTGACCTTTTAGCGCTCGCTGTTCCAAAGCACAAGCTTTGTTGGCTCGGGACAGGAGGTTTCTTGGCAACTCAAATTATCAAAATTATTATATCGTTTGCGCTTACCTTGAAACGGATATCCACCGAAGATAGGCCTAATATTTAAGGTCCCCGCCATTACGAGTGGATTTTCTCGAAGTGGAGCAAATCGGTAAGTGAAGTCGAGTTGACACGAGTTTTAGTCCAAATGCACGCGCAAAAGACCCCGGTTCGGTGATTGGTCTCGCGCCGACAAAAGTAGGAGGGGTCACCGGATTGGTAGCCTCGAGGTACGAGAGCGGATCCAATCAGATTAGAGGAAGAAAGCCGTGCAAGGTGATGGACGTCTCGTGCGGTGTTGAAATCAATTTGTTTCATTTTCTTGCGGCTTTTAAATGTTTCAAGTGGTTGCCAATGGATTTGGTTGGTGGATTAGGAAGTGGAAAAATATGTGTGGATTGTTTGTTGGGGTGGAGGAAGTGGAGTTTTTTGGAGTTTTGGGTGATGGGGTTGTTGATGGTGGGGGTGGTGGTGGGGGAGGGGGTTAGTGGTGATTAGTTGTTGTTTGTAATTGAGAGGATTGGTGAAATGATTGGGGTTTGATGATAATGGAGGATGTAGGGATGATGGTGGGAGTTGGGTTGAGGTGTGGGAAATTTGATGGTGGTGGTGTAAGAAAATGGGAAATTTAATAAAATATTGTAATGTTTAATGATTGTGGTAGATAATTTATGATGAAATGGAATTTTTAGAATGTTTATTGAAAAAGTGGAAAATTCAATGAAAAATTGTGGAATTTAGTGGGGAAACTGGAAAATTCAATGAAAATATGTGGAATTCAATGGGGAAAATGGAAAATTTAATGAAAAAATAAAAAATTCTGTGAAAACTTGGAAGTTTCAATGAAAAAATGAAAAATTTTATGAAAAGAATATAAAATTTACTGGAAAAGTGGAAAATTCAATGAGAAATTGTAGAATCTAATTATAAAAATGGAAAATTTAATAAAGAAATTTAGAAATTCTACTAAAAATGTGGAAAATTCATTGAAAAATTGTACAATTTACAGCAAACAATAGAAAACACAATGAAAAAATATAGAATACAATAAAAAATTTAATAACTCAATAAAAGGTTTATAAATACATAATGAAAAACAAGGAAATTCAAAACATAAACTTAAAAACTGAATTAATTACATTTCAAAATATAAAATTCAATCTATTTTTATATAATTTTCAATAGATAATTTACTAAGACTTAATTTTTAAAAAAAATTAAATATAAAAATTTAAAAAAACAAAAAAAAAAAAAAAAAAAAAAAAAACCCGAAACTTGCAACCACTCAAATCCAAAAAGCAAACAGATTTCTTTAAAACGCAGCTTAAATTCACTTTTAACCATAATTTAGATTGATCCAATTTCTAATCCGCTCGTAAATCGAGGATTAGTCAAACAAAGTAAATCTGAAAGCGGCTTGCATTGAAATCAATCAATTGGTTCCGATCTCGGCCATTTTAAGACACGAGCCGAGCACGAGAATACAATTACAACACGCTTCATTTACTGGGACGACTAGCGGACCCCACTTCCCAACCCTCTATTCATGCAGCCAGACTTCAAAGGCAACTCACACTCGCCCTACAATTCGCCATTTGGAAATGTGTTTAAGTTGTGGTGAGAATTGAATGGGAAAAATTTTAAAAATTTCAATGAAAAAATTAAAAATTTTAGGAAATTTAATGAAAAAAATGAAAAATATTGATGAATTTCTATTTAAAAAATTTTAGGAAATTTTATGAATTTCAATGAAAATTTTATTGGATTCAAAAATTCTATAAAAAAATTAAGACTTTTTATGAAATTTTATGGAAAAATTTGAAATTTAATGAAATTTTATGGGAAAATGGATATTTTATTAAATTTAATAGAAAAAATTTGAAAATTTTTTTAAATTTAACAGAAAAAATTTGGAAATTTTATTAAATTTAATAGAAAAAATTTTATAAAATTTTCAAAAATTTAGTAGTAAAAATTTGGAAATTTTATTAAATTTAACAGAAAAATTTGGAAATTTTATAAAATTTAACAAAAAAAATTTGGAAATTAAATAGATCTTTTTCTGTTGAATTTTATAGAATTTACAATTTTTTCTACAAAACATTATAGATATTTATTGAATTTCATTGAATTCCATTTGTATTAAATTTTATGGAATTTTTATTTTTTTTTCATTGAATTTTATTGAATTTTTTTTTTTCATTGAATTTTATTGAATTTTTTTTTTCATTGAATTTTATTGAATTATAATCTTTTTTATTGAATTTCACTGAATTTTTATTTTTCTTATTGAATTTCCAATTTTTCTATGAAAAGCAATAAAAAATAAAATTCAAAAAAAAATTCTGTGAAATTCCATAAAAATCCTAAAACTCTAAATCAAACCTCAAACATCTTAAAATTAGGGGTAAATAAATGTTTTGTGTTTTACCCCCTAGTAGTGAGGGGGAGCAATTAATTTCTGTCCAATCTCAATGTCACACCTACAGGGGGTCACCAATGAGGTCAGTGGGGGGTGTGGAAATTTAATTTATTGTTAACAGAAAATTTTTTTTTTTACTTTTTTAAGTTTTTATTATTAATGGCTGAAAGTGATAAATAAATAGTAATGTTTCATTTAATTCCTTGTTTTCAATAACTCCTGCAGGTTTTAAGTGGTTTGGCAAATGGTTTCCTGTGTAATTTACCTGTGGGTGCAAGGAAGCTGCCAGGTGAAGATATTGCATGATGGGATGTGAATAACTAATTAGGTTTAGTCAATTTAATCTAATTTTTAGTTAATTTTGGAAAAATTACCAAAATTATCAAAAATAGAAAAACCAAAATTACCAAAAATAGAAAAACCAAAATTACCAAAAATAGAAAGACCAAAATTACAAAAATTCAAAATGGTCCAAAATTGACCAAAAATAACTAAAATCAAAAAATTGTTCAAAATTGTTCATTTAGTTCATTTTGGACAACTATTTTCATTTTAGTAATTTTTGGTCAATTTTGGGCCTTTTTAAATTTTTGATTACTTTTTGACTATTTTTTATTGATATTTGGTTTTTTAGTTATTTACTATCAATTTTTGGGTATTCTGATCACTTTAGTAATTTTGGACATTGGCATTTTGATCTTTTGAAGAATTCTGGCTAAATTTTGGTCTATTATATAACTATTTTGATCATATTTTGGTTATTTCAGGACAATTTTGATTATACTTTAGTTTTTTCAACAATTTTGAACATGATTGGCTTAGTTTTCAAAAATTTTAACAACATTCTGCCCATTTTTCAAGAATTTTGAACTTTATTTGAGTTATTTCAACAACAGTTATTCTTGACTATTTTAATTCCAATTTCAATTTCCAACTACTTTCCTCTCTTCAGTTGACCTAAAATCCTACTTAAACACAACATCCTTGACTAAAACCACTTTTATAAATAACTCCCATTAGAAATGTAAAAAAAATAAATCTACAATTATTATAATAAATAAATTTACATTTTAAATCAACTCCACACTCACTTCCTTCTTACACAACACTTTGTTTACAACACAAACAACAAAAGAATTTTATTAATTACAAAACAAATTATAAAATTAAATAAAAACAAAAACCGAACTTCGGCAAAATTTTTTTAAATCTCCTTATATGGAATCAGGGACAACCAATGAAATAAAAATCAAGAAAAATAGAAAGAAAGTGAAAGTTGTGCGCATTGTTGTGTAGTACGGAGGTCTGGATGTGCCATATGACTTTGTAATGTGCGAACAATCGGCGATGAAAGGTAAATGTGCATGAAAATGAATGCGACCCATTGGGGTCAAATTGCATGGCATGTGCGGCCATTAGAGTTGATAAGATGCGTGAGAGATCAAAGGCCGAAAACAAAGTCATTTGTAATGTAACAAAATGGCACCACGCCTAGATTGCCTCTTGGTTTCCGGTTCCTGTTTTGGGTTTTTTTTTTAAAGATGGGTGTTGGGGCGTAGAAAGATTTTTTTGGTCAACTGTTGAATTTTTTGGCTAATTTTCTTGGGGTTTTGGTCAATGTTTTGACAGGGATGTCCATTTTTTCAGTTTTTGAGTGACTTTGATTAGGTTTTGGTTCATTTTTAGATTTTTGGTTTATATTTTGTCTATATTTTGATATTTTTGGTTTTTCTTTAGGAAAATTTCATTTAATTTTGGTTAATTTTATCAAATTTTGGTCAATTTTATCAAATTTTGTGATATTTTGCCAATTTTTAGAAAATTTATGAACAATTATTGGACAATTTTTGAATATTTTTTGATCAGATTTTTAAGAGATTTGAATATTTTGGTCAATTTTAAGCCAATTTTCACCAAAATTCAACCATTTTGTTCAATTTCCATGCAATAAGCTAGTAAAAACAAAAGAAAAAAAATTTCTATAGTGATTTATAGCTTTACTGACCCAACTCATTAAGAAGATCACGGGATGGGAATAAAAGACACACATCAATCATGGAAAACTCATAAAAGAGGGGGTAACCACGTGCCAAACGCATGAATAGGCCTACAACACTTAAGCAAAATTTTTCAAAAATCACCCTTACGATGTCAAAAATCATTAAAAATAATTTTTAAAAAACAATAATTTACTATTCCCAGTAGCAAAAATAGCGAAAAACAGCAAAAGTAGCAGGAAAATAGCGAAAAAACAACCAAAATAGTGGAAAAGTAGCGAAAAAATAGCGAAAAGTAGCGAAAAAATGATGGAAAGTACTGCCAGAATCATCGAAACTGTATTATACGGTAACCGTAACGTACACATGTCGACGGGAACCGTTCCGATCTTGCCGAACTCGGTGCCATTGGTCCGGGCGAGGCTCGGATCGACCCTACACTCGACTCGACGGTAAGGTAGTAAGGTATAGCGCTTTATGTCGATAAAGGTTTTCGCTTGCAGCGAGTCCCCAAGGTGTCGTTGCAAAGTACATTTATTAAAAGTCTTTCTTCGGCGGTGCCTTTAAAGTCGACATGGGGGCTTTTACCTGATTCAATGGACCCCAGTCCACTTATGGGTCCATACATGACTCGGCCACACACACTACAGGTGGTATGCAAGTCGAGTGTGTATGATTTATGGAGGCAAGTTGTAATGGAGAAAATGTGGTGTTTATTGAATTTTGCAGGTGACTGGTGGTTGGAGGGAATGGAGAGTGGGATTGTGGGAATGGTGATGGGCAGGTGGTTGTGGCGCCATCTAGAGGTTGGTTTTTGAGCTTGCAAATTGGAGAATTAATTAATTTTTGTTAATTTCTGAATGAAAGCTTAAAAAAGGATGAAATAATTTCTTTGAAGTAAATTATATTTTTTGATATTTATCAAAATTTAGGTTCAAATGTGCAGGTTTTTGTTTATTTTTTGCTATTTTTTTCTATTTCTGGAACTGTTTTTTAACATTTTTACAACTATTTTCACTTTTCTGCAACTTTGATCAATATTTTTGCAATTATTTTCACATACATGCAATATTTTTCACATTTATGCTTTAATTTGCAACTTTTTAATAAATATTTTTACATCTTTGTGACTTCTTTTCTTTGCATCATTTGCACATTTGTACAACTTTATTTTACATTTCCACACATTTCCACAACTTTTTTTTTTTAGACTTTTGCTACCTTTTGCAAAATAATTGCAATCTCATGTTTTCAATAAATTTTTGCACATCCTTTGGACATTTATGCAACTATCTTCACACTTTTATAACTTTCTTCACATTTTCTGCATGTTTTGAAATGTTTCCTTCCATACTTACAACTACAGTGGGACCCGCGAGTAGCGACCTCGGCTGTAGCGTCAATCTGCTTATAGCGACACTTTTGGTGCGGTCAGGTCAAAATGTAGGGGTTTTAACGAATTGGGTTGTAGCGTCAACCCGCTCATAGCGTCAATTTCAGCCCGGTCCCTTGATTGACGCTACTCGCGGGTCCGACTGTACATTCACGACTTCACACCCACCCCTAGTCTAACATTAATAAAAACTACATTCATTCCAACCAAACTTAATCGCAAACTCACTCTTTACAGTTGCCACAATGCACACAACAATCAACCGCAGCGGCTTCGACTTCCTCCACGTCCACGACTGGCCCGTTGTCACCTACAACCGCTTTCGCCAAACCCTGGCCATGACCGAAGACGACCCGAGAAGACAAGACTTGTGTCCCTGGTGCAACGGATTTGGCGGAATGCGAATGTACTTACCGGACGTCTGTCCCGGTTGTCGGGGAGCCTGCTTGGTCTCCCCGCGCCAACAACTCTTCCTCATGGGCCGCCTCTACGCCCGACTGGACAACGTCATCTACCCGGACTGGCCCACTTGGACCAGCTGGAGCGGCCCAATTTTGGGCTACAAGGGCGGCCAATGGAACAGCTACGACCCGGTCATGGCGGCCAGAGGCTGGTTGGTCCAGTTGGCGTTCGACGAAGAGCGAAGAAGGAAATATCCGGGAACCGAAGCCCGGATTTATCTTCCGCCGAAGAACGTGGTAGAGTTGTTGAAGAAGTTGAAGGTTCCCGAGAGTTATTTCCTTCCGAAAGAAAAGGGGGGTATAGAAGCGTGTAAAAGGATTCCGTTGGTTCTGCCCGAATATAAGCCGATAAAGTATTCGGTGAAAGCGAAAGGAGATATCGATGTCTACGCGTTGAAGTCTGGTAAGGTGAAGAGTATTGTCGTGGAGAACGAGGGGGAGAGGGTGGTTGTGTACGGGAATTGTTTTGTGGGCGACAGAGGAAGGGAAGGCAGTGGAAGCGATGGTTTGGGGGAAAAGAGTGGGATTGTCGATGAAAACAGTGAGGTTTGGGGAGAGGACAGCGAAATTGTCGAAGGAAACAGTGGGATTTGGGGAATAAATAGTGCAGTTGATGAATTGAATCGTTCAATGTTTGATGAATGCAGTTCAGTTTATGAAGAAGAGAGTTCGTTTTTTGGAGAGGACAGTTCAAGTTTTGGAGGAAATGGTGGAGTTGTTGGAATTACTGGTAAAAACATTGGATTTACTGGTAAAAACATTGGATTTACTGGTAAAAACATTGGATTTACTGGTAAAAACATTGGATTTACTGCTGAAGACATTGGAATTATTGGTAAAAAGACTGGGTTTACTGCTGAAGACATTGAAGTAATTGGTGAAAACACTGGAATCAGTGCTGAAGACACTGGACTTGGAGGCAGTTTTACTTTTTCTTCACTCTGTGAAGCCAGACTGAAAGTAGAAGAGTTAAAGCAAACTAGAGACTTGGAGGATAAAAAGAGTCGCATTGAAGCCGCTCTTAAGATACTGAGAAAAGAGAGACACCAACAATTGAAGACATTAAACGATGCAAATCTCTCCCAGAAGCAATTGAGGGAACAAGAAGTGGGCTTGATGAAGTGCCAAGAGAAGATAGTGGCACTTGAACACGATTTGGCCGCAGTGACTGAAAGAATGTCCAAGTTACCGGCTTTTGGAACGGTTACCGAAGTCGTTCAGCATTACGGCGGAGCGAAGAAAAATGTTGCGGAAATGTCGGTGGGTCAAATCAGATTTACCCAAATTCGAAGTTTTGTTGCCAAGAGAGTTAATGATGTATTCGAGGTTAATCAGAGGGGCGTGGAGTTAAGTGGGCAAGTGGTGGGAGATGAGAAGTGGATTCTGGGAAGTGATGATTATATTGTAGGAATGTGTCTTGCAAAAGATGAGTCCATTTTTACTCCCGAGAATGCCATAAAGTTGAATTCCACTGTTAAGATTTTGCCATTGCATGAATTATATTAAGATATCATTGGTATATTCACTTAAATTGTATTCATGTCATGTTATAACATCACATTTCGTAATAAAATATTTTTTTTCATATCCTGAAGTCATCTGTAATTCTAATTTAATTCTAAAAAATACAGTAAAAAATACATATAAAAATATCACAAAGGCATTCACAGTATAAAAAAAACAATAAAACTTGCTTCATTTGCAACACATCGGACACAATAGATGCGTTCATAGTTCCATCACAAATAAAGTCATCTTTATGTAAAAATTTAAGTTTAAATAACAAAATTTCTTAATATCGAAATATTAAAGAAATTCTATATTTTCTGTGTATAAACTCATTGTAGTAAAAACAGGCAAATTTAAACTCATTCAATGTTCAAAACTGTTTTTGTCATTTAAACTTTGAACGTACCTACTGTAATTAAATTTTGGCACATTACATATTTAAACTTTACATTTTATGACTTGATAATTCAACTATATCATGAGTGTAAATATAGATTTACGAAATTATGTTTTCAGTAAAGTTCTCATCTCTGGGCTGGTATTCACAAATGCAACTTACGATCACTTTTTGACATAAGTTAATGCTAAGCAAAAGTTGGTATTCACGAAAGAATTTCTACGCAAATTCCTAAGTTAAAAAATAGGTTACTCAAGCATTTTCCTAAAAATTGTTTTTTCTCCATAGAAAATTTTACTTACGCAAATATTTACACAAGAATACAACCAAGATTTTACTTAACGATTTTGCGCATGAAATTCTTAAGTTTTGACTTAAACAAAAACTTACGCTAGTTTTTACACTGGTTTTTATGACTGATCTCCGGTCTCCGTTTTTAGAGAAAAAAATCTCCAGTTTTCAGCAAATTACATTTTGATTAAAAATTGCTAAAAACAAATGGAATTTGATGGAAATTTCCTCAAAATTAATGGAATTTGCCCATAATTCCTGAAGGTTAATTACAGTCATCCAACAAAAGAACGATCCTGGAGGGCGAAGCTTAAATCTTTCCCACCAAAAAATTTGGGTTAAATGGTATTATAATCAGTTATTGGTCAGTTTTGGCGAAAGATAAAACGTCCACCAAACAGGGTCGATCTTTCGTTGGATGGACTTAGGTAGAGTTGCATTTTCTCCAATAATACTCTACGACTGTAACTGGCAGCAAACTGCTTTGTTCTTTAAACCTTATTAGGTTACCAACAGTGAGGAGTGTTTTTAAGAAAATTACAGCTGAAAATGCCGCTTTCTGCATGTCCATTACTCCTCCAATAGTAAAGGAAGGTGGTCTGTGGAATAATTCTCTGACAGCATGGAATTTCTTGAAAATCTGTGATTGAATAAAATGATTAGCAATGTGTTAATGTTTACTGGAAAATAACTCACTTTCTCACTGGAATTTGTTTTATCAGTAGGAGATGTCTGTTCATTCTCATGAGCCTGTTATAAATTAAACGAAATCAAAGTCATGAAGTACAGTGTGGTATCAATTGAGAATTTTTTAAATAAAAGTACATTCAGTTAGAAATACTGGATTCTAGATCATTTGTATATTTTTCTATAGGTTTTTGGCTGGTTTTTAATGTTTACTGGAAAACAACTCACTTCCTCACTGGAATTTGTTTTATCAGTAGCAGTCTTCTGTTCATTCTGATGAGCCTGTTATAAATTAAACGAAATCAAAGTCATGAAGTACAGTGTGATATCAATTGAGAATTTTTTAAATAAAGTGTTGTTTTCCGCAAACTCTAACGAGCATTAGAGTTTGTTGGTATAATTACCAACAAATCGGGAAATGACGAAATTATATTTTGGCATTTTGCAGAAATCAAATCCTGATGACTATTTACTAAGTATGTGATTACTTAATATGGTTTATTAGCTATCATTTCATGTCTAACTTAATTTTTCAATTTGCAAATGAAGTTAAGCCTAAAATCCTTTGACTCTGTGATTAAATAAATTATTTCTTATTTTCTACACAACTAATCAACTATAGCCACCAATAGAAAAATTTAACATAATATTCTTTTACTGGCTTCATATTTTTTTATAAATCGAAATTTTGGGATTTGTCGGTTATGGAAAACTTACTTGATCGACAGCAACGACGACTCTTTCATGGTGGTAAGTATACAATGCATACTTGAAGCGCATTGTATATTCTTCGTAAGAGCTAGAAATTCTCAATGACAGCATGAAACTGTAGGTAAACATTATTCCCAATCGCAATACGATCCAACCTCCATAAACTACTTTCGCCCAGTCTTCATTTTTTCTCTGATGCAGGAACTGTGTCAGTTGAATGAATGGTACTGCTGTTCCAAACACAGATTCAACAACTGCAAACCAAATGAACCAACGGATTATTCTATCAATGCTTGTAACTGCAGTGAAAATCTCCGAACAGTTCTTTATCATTTGCAACAAATTCTTGTATGCATCTTTCAGAATTTCTTCCTGATTTGGAATTATCATAGAAAATATTATTTCAATTAACCTGAACTTTGGAATACTTACAACATCACGGGAAGGCAGCAAAGGAAAGGTTTCGACCCCATCAACAATAACTACTGTTGTTGCACCAGCAGTTTTGTACTCGTCAGCAAGTGTTTCTGCCTTTTCAACAACATCTTGCAGTTTGTTGCGAATCAAAGACAGCGTACTATAGGCAAAAATCCAGAAAAGTTGGTAGTGAAAAACCTTTGCACAGTCGTGTATACAAGCTAGAATAACCACTCCGTATGAAATATCTTTGTCTTCGTCATAAAATGAATGGCGAACGTCAGGATTGACTAAAAGGACAAAAATAGTCAACAAAATTGGTAAAACTAGAGTTGTAAGCGAAGAAGTCATCACTATTAAGAAAAGTAGTTCAAGCTTCTGCATTTTAGTTTGGGTCTTCAGTTTTGTCTTTTCAAAGTGCTTTGTTATGGACTTGTAAGCGTGTGAATTGTTGATTCGGCACCACGAGTAACCTGAACATAAAGCTGCAAATAAACCGACTATGGTCAAAAGTTCTGCGGCGATTTGGCGAATGGTTCGGAAGGCGTGCATCCAGTCTAAGTTGCATTTTAGGGTGTTCATTGTACTAGTCCAAGTTATCCAGCAACAATCAGCGACATTGAAGCCAAAAAATATCACTCCAAAAAGCCAAATACATCCTTTGTAACGTTCGTCTTCAGAAGTGAAGATCCAAAATATGGTGCAGCAACCGGTCAAAAGGATGCTACCATCATCTGAAATAAGATAATTGTATCAAAATAAATTATTGGGGGGGGGGGGGAATAATTTTAAAATTTTGTCTGCAGATTTTTTTGCTAATTTTTCTGCTGATTTTTATTGGTTTTCTACAGACCTTCGCAACTTTATTTCAAAATCTATAGATTTTCTACAGTTTAAGCATAAATCTTATTGTTTTTTTTGTTTTTTTTAATGAATAATGCTAAGTTTGTGGATTGTCCGTAAAGTCGATTATCTACGACGGCCAATTTCTCGACCATCCCAGACAATTGGGAGTCTACAGATTTTCTATAGATTTGGTTAAAATATTGTTCATAAAATTAAGGATTGGTCACAAGAATTTTGTAGAATGTCTCCGGAAAAGGATTTTCTTGCTTTTTGCTTTAAGGTCAAATGTGACTGATAAGACTTCGTGAAATCGGAATTCCTCACATCACAAAATCAGTGCTGACCATTCAACTACTGGTCTGAATGTGATTTGAAGGTTCCAAATGTGATATAATGATATTCTTACCTAAAGTCATTTTGCCACGATCAAATTTATGTCGTTTGCTGGTCTAAAGAAAGAGAGAGCTCAGTGAAAACTGAAAAATTCCCAATAACATATTTTTCAAATTATAAATTTTTAATTCTACATTTTCTAATCAAATTAATATCAACAAATTCAGTGAGAACAGTTTGCGTTTTCCCAGCCCTAATGAATAAAGTAATTGAACCTATATTTTAAAAAAAGATATTAGAGTTACTGCTAGAGGAAATTTATATATTTTACAATTATAAAGAATACTCACAAGAGAGTAGTTTCAATTCTTGTCATCAGTAGATAACAACGCAGTTTTGAGTTCACCAAATCGTCGTTTGAGGCCGCCAGGTTCTGAAATGAGTTAATTTTACCCTCAAAAGGGGTTTAGAAAGCTCCGTAATTCAGAGAAAGGTTAAGTGTCTTTAACTGTAACCCTGTTTGGAGAGTAAAACTGACCCATTTCAGGTTAGGCCTCAGCAGGGTGAACACAAACTCAGTTCTCGTCGTGTGATGACAGAAAAAAACATTTTATGTATTTAATTAGATTTAAAATCCTGTCATTAGAATGACAATTATGGAAGGCTAGAGACATTGATGAAACTGAACACAAAACTAAAAGCATTTGGATTATGGAGCAGAGTGATATGATCTTTGGCAAAGCAACAAATGATGCCCTGATAAGTAAAAGGGTTGAGGTAGTATGCATTTAAGGGACTCGGTTGAGCCTACTGGTATTGATACCAGTGTAAATACTTGAACAAAGACCATCCCTCTTAAAAAATATCTAGTTTTTTGGCCGATTGACAGTTATTCTAAAGT
>JAQIXT010000681.1:0-26634 GCA_034700445.1 Stenotaenia linearis | reverse complement strand
CGGATATTACGAACTCTCGATGTTGCGAACAGATTTGACGGTCCCTTCGAGTTCGTTATATCGAGGTTCGACCTGTAATGTATTAAAGCGAATAAATCATTGTTTGCTTGAATTTCGTTGGAAAATATTTTTCGTAATTTTTTTTTTGTCCGTTTGATCAGCGTAATCGGTTTAACGTCAAACTTTGTAATTCGTATCACATTTTTTCAAATTCTTAAAATTTAAAATTCTCGTAATTCGGAACCAACTTAATCATTCTTTACCCAGAAAATCCAATTTGTGGAATTCCCACGCCCTGCCCAAAACAACTCAAAATCAACCCAAAAAACAACTTCCGTATACAATTCTCCGGTATCCAACCACGGAATGCATTTTCTTCACACTTTCAAGTCAGTTCTTCGTTTGCTTGTTCGATTCCAATCATAGCACCTCAAAATCGAATTCCCGTCTCGATACCAATATTCACTATTGATACTTAATTTAAAATTAAATTAAAATTTTTACCCGGACGATAACAAATTTCATATTAATCGACTAAAATTATTCAAATAACAAACCGTTTAAGCTAAAAAAAAATTCAACCGCCTCATTTTTTCAATAATTTAAGCGAAATTAAATCAAAAATCAAAATTAATAATCAAATTCAACATCAATTTTCTTTGTAAAACAAAAAATTTTCTCAAAAAAAATCTGTTAACAATAAATTTTAAATTAGATAAGTATCGATAATCAATATTTCACATCGGTATCGAACACGATTTTTTCAACATCGAAACGACAGTTTTCCTATCACAGTTAATATGTATAAGAATAATCCCTGAGAAACGAGGCAATGGATTTGGGCACTGGAAGCTGCTCCACACTCCTTTCCCCGACCTCCTTCCATATGCTAGTCCTACACAAATGCTGCAACGACCTCACTCTGTTGTACAGTGGCGCGGTAAGCCTAATGTGCAGGTCTCTGCGCCCGTTCTGGTCCAACCAAATATGCGACCGGGCTTTGTCACTTTTACTCAAATCGACGTAAAAGTCGATCAGCTTCAGCACGCACTCGAAATTCGGCATCGTGTCCAACAAATTCGCCTCCGCGTCCAGCCGAAACATACCGTTCACGTAGTGCACGCGGATACTCGTAGGACCGCGCTCCGTTTGCACGGACAGCGCAAATAGATACCGCGAATCCGCGCTGTCTCGAACCAGGAAGGTGCCGACTGGCTTTTTCTCGAGTAATTTAACAGCATCTTGTAAATAAATGCCCTCGTAGTAAAATCCGCACTCTTGAAGACGTCTGTAGGTGGCACAAACACGCGCGATGTCGTCGGTCGACTCGACCGCGGCGCGCGTTATTTTCCCCGCGGAAGGATTCGGTCGGGCGGCAGCCGACGTGTACGGCAGCGTACCGCGCTTCGTGCAGGCCATGTCGCACATCATGTGGTCATTGTCCGATGACTGAATGTATGTGTGTCGGGCTGTAAAGCAGAGCAGGCAAATGCGCTCGGTTTCCCAGAAGTTCAGGCCGTTCGATAACATGTTTCACGAGAAAATGCGGCTAGCAACTAAAATACCGAGAATCGCTCGCCCGACAACCCCGACCCCCTTTATATTTACTAGAAAAGCCGTTTTGACCGGTTTTGAGAAATAATAATAAAGTGGCGCTAGTAGTCAACCACCTCAATGTTAATCCTATGGGAAATTAGTTGACATTTCACCACCAGGGATTCGCGCGGGGTTTTGACGGGCCTGGAGCGCGCGAGGGGCTTGGTTGGGTTTTTCTCTGTCAATGGAGACTAATCTTGGCATTTTTCCCAGTACTCTAGGCCAAAAAAGGTAAGCTCCGCCTTGGTTAGTGTGACGAAGTTGTTTATTTTAAACTCTATTCTCATTCAACATGTGTCTTTTGCAGTGCGTTCGTAGAAGTTGTGATTTAATTCGCGGGAACTGATCGGCTGGTAATAAATGGATCGGAAACGGTATTTTTCGACATTTCCACGCGTTTTCTCGTTAAAAGTGATGAGTTGGAAACGTTTTGCTTCCAGAAATAGATTTTAGTTGTTTTTCTTGCCGATTTATAGAAAAAATGGAGAAATAAGTGGAATTCGAGGAAATAAGGAGCTAAAAGGGGTCAGGAAAATTGAAAAAAGTTGTTTTGTTATCTGGTTTCATGAAATCATTTGAAATGTGAGATAAGGTTTTGGGTTTTTGTATTTTTAGATTTTTTTTCTGTGAATTTTGGGTTTATCTTTGTTTTAATTAGTGTTTATTCATGGATTTTGATTTTTTAAATTTTTTTAGATTTCTTTTTGGAATTAATTTAGATGTGGAAGTGATTTCATAATGTTTAATTCTGTAAATTGAGTTGATTTGATTTTGAAAGAAATTTTGAAAAGTGGAAAGGAGTGGCCAAGGTTGACACGTGGCATTAAGGATGGATTTTTATTTTTGAAAAATTTGTTTATATTTTTAATTATGTTATTATTTGTTATTGGAAATGCAAAGTTTGTCAAAATATTTTCCTATGAAGAATGATGGAGGCTGTTTATTGATTGATTTGTTTTTATTTGCAGAAAATTCTTTTGTTAAGAGATTTTTTTTGCAGTTCTTTGGCTGATTTTGCAGTGTTTTTTTTTTTGTTTTTTTTTTATATACTGATTTTGCAGTGTTTTTTGCAGATTTTGTAGAATTTTTACAGACTTTCTACTGATTTTGTGAAAAAACTTTAAAAACTAGATTTTTATAGTTATAGTATTTTAAGGTGTTGCAAGGCACTTGTGGGTACATATTTTGGTTAAAAGTTGCCGATTACGCAAACTGTCCTTAGTGCATCATGTGATTCACTAAGAATTGTGGGTGTTATGAATTTTTGGAGAATTTACACTTCGAAACTCGTTATAACGAATACCGTCACAAAGAATTTTTCATTATAATGAAATTTTTTCGAATTCCACCTAAAATGGACCTCGGCATAACAAAAATTTCATTGTAAGACAAGTTTCACTGTAATGAGATTCAATCTGTAGATCCATTTAAAATTTTTTTTGGCATTCGTAGACCCATACTTCCAATTTAGAAAAGTTTCCACACATACTGAGCATTTTAAATCTGTTTAGTTTTTGATTTTATCTTATCGTGATCACAGTCGAAAACGTAAAATCAAATCTCCGAGTACTTTCGTTTCGGGTGGAATGCAACTTGTTGATATCTGACATTGCCATTATCAGGTGTGGATTTTTCTATGGAAAGTTCTTGAAAATATTAAAAATTTTGAAATTTGTTGTACTTGAAGTTAGTTTTCTCAATTTTTTTGAGAATTGGTCACATGTGTAGTTGGAAATTGATATTCTAGAAATTTTCTTAATTTGTATTTTGGAAGTGAGCAGGAAATATTGGGAATTTCACCATCCGTGTAATAGTACCCGGTGAATTCTTCGAAGTTGTCACCAGATAAGCTTGCAAACATCCTTATCTCACGTCAGCTGTTATTTCGATCAAAATTTTCCCTTTTTCTTCATGAGTTTTATAACTATAAATAATTTTTGTTTTATATTTGTAGTCGTTACAAGTCATTCTGCCGGAATGAATAGAAGAGATGTGGAAGTTAGCGGAAGGGTCGAGGAGTTTGGCATTAAAGGACAAAGTGTACGGATTTATAAATCAATGCTTGATTTCCATTATTTCTTGATTTATATTGATTTCCCTGATTTCCTTTGATTTATAAATCAAAATCAAGGCTTATGTGAGATTTATAGACGTGTCGAACTCCTTGACGAAAGATGCTTTTGCAAAAATTTCATTATTTATGACAAAATGAGCAGTAAAATGCAACAATGAGCTAAATCAATTTTTTGCAACAATTTATATTTGGAAATAATTTTTTTTTTTTAAAAAGCTGTTTATTTTTCACAAAAAATCCATAATCCATTTTTAAACATTTTTCGAGTGAATTCACTGTTTATTGTCTTTTTGTCACTGGTGCATTGTTATGTATATTTATATACGCAGACTGTGTTTAGTCATGTGTAGAGCCTATTGCATTTATCTAGATATGAAATTACTTTAATTACAAGTTTCTGATAGATTGATGCCTTTGCTTCACTGCATGTGCCACTAGAGTGATGCCATAGATCTACTTATAATCTAATCAGCTTTTTAATTTTTATGGCTAAAAATAATATGAAAAATTGTAAGTTTATACATTGATTTATGGAAAACAACTTGGGTCTTCCCACATGTGGCTTTTCCGGCGTATCAGGATTTTAATATGACCGTGACGTAGAAGCGTAAACCACAGTATATGTTTAGAACGGATGTGTTGATATATGATAGAGAATTTGCGTCATGGTCAAGGGTGGATATAGAATTTGAAGATATTTCAAATTACAGTAATTTGGTATAATCTTTGCCGGATTAGGCATTGAACGCTGGTGAGTAGGTGGAATTATACATTGCGCTTAGATCGAGTTATAAATTTATTGTAAATATTTAATAGAGAGTTTGCGGAAAACAAAACTTATAACTTATAAATTCCATGTTAATTATAAATCTAACTAATAATTAACATGAAATTTATAATTTATAATTCATAAGTTTTGTTCTCCGCAAACTCTCTACTGTATTTCCAGAAGTCGCTTTTAATTATAAGTTGCTGCGATAGCAACAAATTAAGAAAATTTCTAGAATGTTAATTTCCAACTACACATGTGACCATTCCTCAAAAAGTTGAGAAAATTAACTTTTACACAACAAATTTCAAAATATTTAACATTTTCAGGAACTTTCCATCCTGATAAAGGCAACATCAGATATCAACAAGTTGCATTGCACCTGAGCCAAAAGTACTGGAAGATTTCATTTTGCGTTTTCGGTCATAACTTGTGACCACGAACAGATAAAATCAAAAGCTACAAATTCCAAGTCATGACATAATGTAGGACCAGCGAGTAGCGTCTATCAAGGGACCGGGTCGAAATTGACGCTATAAGCGGGTTGACGCTATAGCCGAGGTCGCTACTGGTGGGTCCGACTGTAATTCGTTTGTTAAACTATCAATTATAATCATTCTGTTAACCAACAAACGATCTAACGAACAATTAGCGACCCAAATCCAATTCCTTTACAATGCAGTCTGTTATAAAGAAAGTTCTGAAGTTGAGTTTAAAATACAAGGCGCCCTTGAATATAAGTTATGGCACAAAATGGAGTTTTTGAATATAAGCTGTAGCTTATATTCGAAGAATACGGTATGTTTTTTATTAGTTTTACTTCTCGAGAATTAAATTTTTCCATAACTTAATTCTCAAGAATTTATTGGTATCAAGAATTTTTGAGAATTTGAGTAATTGATCACATATTTCTCAAGAATTCTTGGGAAATTGACCAAAATTTTATCTGAAAATGAGAAATGAGAAATATTTTCATATTGCATTGCTGCAAGAGCAACTGGTAAAATGTGTTGCACAAACTACACATGCAAAGCATTCATAGTGCATGCTGAGCTGCTTGGTTTTTATTTTTGATCTGGCTTGAGTAATTTAAGATGCCGGAATCCATAGTACTAGGAAGGTTAATTTTAATTATGTACAGAATAAACTAAAAATGGCCTGGAGTATACTAAAAAATGGAATTTCCAAAAGCTGGTCTGTATATAGCTTAATATGGATTGTTTATAAATATATGTCCACTTACGGCAAAATGGTCATTGACATTTGAATTTGAATTTCTGAAATTCAAGTTCATATTCTTTTGATCAGTAAAAGAACTCGGATAATCGATACAGGTCGAACCTCGTTATTACGAACTCGCTTATTGCGAATTCTTCGTTTTAACGAATTTTTTTAAAAGTTTGGTTGGATTCCTATCCATTCATTCAATGTTAAAAAATTCGTATATTACGAACTCTCGATATTGCAAACAGATTTGACGGTCCCTTTGAGTTCGTTATATCGAGGTTCGACCTGTATTTATATTTAATTAAATTTTTATTGAATTACTCTTTATAACAGTTATATTTTAATAAAAAAAATTATTAATTCTAAGTAAGTGTTGTGAAAATGTTGTGATATTCGCTACAAAAGTGGCAGATATAAAACACCATTGTACACTGCTGTTGTAAAACGTTAAATAAACAGAATAATTAAATGATGCAACAAAAACGTGGTGTTGATTCAAAGAAATAAGTATGGTATGTGATATGTTAGATTAAGGATGTATTTGTAACACATTTCCAAGTAGCAAAAAAATGGTGGAATCAACATTGATTTTTAGTTGAAAAATTTTAGCTGGAAATTAATGTAAATTTAACATTGAATCATTAGGTGCATTCACAGTCAAAATAAGTCACAAGATACCAAATGAATATAAATGGTATTACAATAATGACATAACAGTCTGGAAGTTTTTTTGAAGTTATACACGTATTGCAGTTTTTTGATGTTTTTTGCAGCTTTTTGGCTGATTTTTTTACGTCTTCTACAGTTTTACTTCAAAATCTATAGATTTTCTGCAGTTTAATTTTTTTAAATAAATACTCTATAGATTTTCATCAGATTTTGAAGAACATCTGTAGCCAAACTTGAAAAAATTGCAAAAGAATGGATGATTGAAAAAAATTTCTTAAATTTAAATTTGTAATGATATTGGTTACAATGAGATTCGATCTATATTCCATTTTCGGAAGATATAGCATCTTCCGAACAATTTGAAGACTAAAATTGTATTCTACAATCAACTGCAATGTAAGAGCAGCTAAACAAAATCTACAAAATATCTAATTATTTGGCCGATTTGCAGTTTTTTAAAAGTTTTTTATAGATTTCCTCAAAATCTGCAGAAAATCTGTAGAATATTAATTTTTTCGAAATTAAACTGCAGAAAATCTGTAGATTTTGAAGTATAACTGTAAAAAATCCATAAAAAATCTTCAAAATCCCCCCAAAAAAATTGATAAAATTTCCAGATAATCTAGATATTCTTAGCTGGGCATCACAATAAAACACTTCTGCAAACTGCAATAAATGCATAAACTCTATCCAAGAAAAATCAAACAACACAATTTCACAACATCGACACATATCGATACTAACTAATTACATTAACTTCAATTTGAAAACATCAATTTTTGCAATTACTCGCCGCTTTAATCCGACCAAACGTAATTGAAAATATTACAAAATCCAAGTAATTATTTGCACAATCACATCGGCCTTAATACCAAGAAATAATTTATTTTTTTATTTAAGATAATTTTATCTCAATTCATAGTAACACATAAAAGTTAAAATCAATTCATAAACATTTTAACGTTACTAAGAATTGTAATAAAAAAAATGAAGAAATTAAAAAAATAAAGGAAATGAGACCCCAATTTATACCTTAGTTATGTCCATTAGGAAGCTTGAAGTGGATTAAAATTTTCTCAGAAGACCTTTTTTATACCAGAGGCTATTCCACGAAAGGTTAGTGACCATCTTTTTCATTATCCTCCCTCTGAGTTGAAGGAAAAATGAGTTTTTATGTTTTTTTTTGTTTCTTTTTAGGTTTTTTGTGGTTGGAAGTTGTTTTGAGTATGTGAATAGGTGAATTTGGGGAAAAGAGGTATTCTTGGAAGTGAATGAGTGATGGGTTCTGTGAACAGGTGAAAGGATGGTGGAAAGGTGAGTGTGGAGGTGGCAATTACATCATGGGTTGAGTTTTTGTGTGTGTGGAGAAAAGGTTGTGGAAGTTGTGTGTGGTTGGTTGTTTGTTTTGATGGTGGTTGGTTTGTTTTTTTTATATTTTTTTTTTTGGTTTTTGATGTAGGGGGTGATGGAGTTTGTTTGTATTGTGGTTGTGGGGAGAGGGAGGTGAAAGGGTGATGGGGTTGATTTTTTAAAGGATTGATATTTATTGTTAATTTTTAGAAGTTATTTGTAATATTTTTTTGATGGTTTTTGCTAAAAACTTGTTAAAGTCAAAAGGATAGAGGACTGTGCTTTGTGCGTTGTTGTTCGTACTGTACGTAGAAGGTTTGGTAAAGTATGGTGATGGTGAATGTGGGGAAGTTGCTGGATGTATTAAAAAAAGTAGGTAAAAAGTGGTGAAAATATGCAAATGTTGGGAAAATGTTTAAAATTTGCATGGAATGTAGGAAAATTCAAGAATTCATCCCCAGGAAATGAAATAAAAGTTCTTGAATTACAGGAAATAGCAAAATCTCAGAATAATATTATAAAAATGAGCTAAAAACCTGCATAAAAAGTAGTAAAATGTAATAAAAGTTCATTAAAGTTACAAAAATGCAATAAATTTGCATAGAAATTACAAAAAAAATGAAAATTTTGCTAATTGAAAAATCTGCAGCTGAAAAAAATGTTACCCAAAAAGTATTACAAAACTTGTAAAAATAACCTTTACATTATAATCCCATTTAAGCTTTAGAAAGATTATACAAGATTTCAGTAAGATAGCAACTTTGACCTATTAACAGCAAAAAAAATGGCTTACAAATTCAAACAATTACATAGTTTAACTTTTTTACTCCACCATTTACAATTTTTAATTTTTTAAACATATTGCACAAAAACTCAAGGTTAGCAGTGCCAAAAGTGCATTTAAGAATGCAATTTCCTGCTACTACTGTTAATAGTAACCTGAAATCAGAATAAGGATACAAAATTACTAAATTTAGCTTAAAATCCCTTGAATTTACTTTTACTAGAAATGATAACATTATCAGTCACCTTTTGACCAAAGTACAAGAATATTATGTAATAAACTATGAATCCTCAGGTTTAATAAAATCCAGGAATCAAAGACTGAAAAAAAATATTTTCCTCATTTAGAAATATATCCTGGTTTAGTCCCTTGGGTAAAAACCACTTCTAAAAACCAGAGTGCTTTGACTGTCAAATGTCAATTAAAATAACCTTCAAGAAATTCAGAGAATTTTTTTGAAATTTTAAATGAAATTTTCAAAAAAGGAAAATTTATAATGAAATTGTAAATGGAATTAAAATTATTTTTAATTTTTAGAAATTTATTATTATATTCTGACAAGTCTTGCTAAAAACTCGTTAAAGTCAAAAGGACCGAAAAGGTTTTGCGGTTTGTACAACGTCATTGTAATGAAATTTTCTTTTTAAAAATTAAAATATATAATGACATTTTCAAAAAATTAGAATTAATAATAAAATTTAAAAAAAAATTTATAATGAAATTAAAAAAAAAAAATTAAAATTTATAATGACATTTTCAAAAAATTAGAATTAAAATTTATAATGATATTTTCAAAAAATTAGAATTAGTAATAAAATTTAAAAAAAAAAATTTATAATGAAATTTAAAAGAAAAAAAAAATTAACATTTATAATGACATTTTCAAAAAATTAGAATTAATAATAAAATTTTAAAAAAAAATTTATAATGAAATTTAAAATAAAAATAAAAATTGATTAGATTTTTAGAAATTTATTATAATTTTTCTCACGTCTTGCTAAAAACTCGTTAAAAGTCAAAAGGATAGGTTTTTGCGGTTTGTATAACATATCGTATTGGAGGTCGATTTGATTATTTATCTATAACCCATTTCTTCATTATCACATGTACATTAGTAATCATTTCTAGAAACAACAGGTGTATGACCTTATCTCGGTATGGAATGAGGTTATATATACAAGAAATATCAAAGTGTTATCGCTATGACATCACTTGACTTGTCAAGTATGTGTGGAGAAAAAACGTTGGTGATAATGTATGCAGCTGCTCATGGAGGAAGCAAGTCACAAATTATGTAAAGTGTTTTGCGTTGAAATGCATTTAGGGTCTTTATGGTAAATAATATTTTTATTTTTAATATTGTTGCACGAAAACTCGTTATAACAAATTTTTTGGAGTTTCTAATATTTCATTATAACGGGGTTAAAAATTGAATGACCTTGAAGATGATTTTCAAGGTTAAATTTAAGGCTACCAGTGGATAGGTAACAGAAGACTTCCTATTTGATCCCATTAAAATATTTTATCTATTTACAATGGTTTCCAAAATATTTGCTGGTAATCGGTTCCAACTCTCTCTGCGTCAAACAGGTGGAACCTCGTTACAACGAATTTTTCATTTTAATGAAATTTTTTCTCAACTTCCCTTCTAAAAGTCAATAGAAAGATGAAACTCGTTATAACGAATTTTATTACAATTTTTAAAAATTTACTATATCGAGTTTCATTTCGTTGTAACGAGTACATAACAGAATTCTAGTTTGTATTGAAGCAGTCTCATTACATTGAAACAAATTTGATGTTTGCGTCAGTAAAACTGAATGATGTCACACACAAGAATATGCTGAAGAATGTATGACGTCACAAGGTTTTGTAATATTATCCCGCGAATCTTGACGTCACAGTTTCGCTTGAAATTCATTATAAGGGGACATGCCAATACTTGTAAAAGCTATACTTTGAAAAGATACATAGAATAGAAATTATATTGATCGCATTGCATTGCTATTACGAAGAAATAATAAATTTTATTCTTCTATTCATTTCGACATAAAAGTAATGATAGTAATTGAAACAAGTCTCTCCTCACCTGATACATGTTTCTTGAAAATTGAAAGGTAATAAAAATTGCTACATGCATGCTTTGTTGTGTATTTTTTATTATTACTATTTGCAATAGTAATAAAAGTGTGAGAAAATTAAAACATGCGAATGAAAAAATTGTAATACACGTCGATCTCAAAGGGACCATCAAAATCTGTTCGCAATATCGAGAGTTCGTAATATCCGAATTTTTTAACATTGAATGAATGGATAGGAATCGAACCAAACTTTCTACAAAATTCGTTACAACGAGGATAATGCATCAACTTATTATTTCATAAAAATAATTCAAAGTGCGGGGACTATTCGAAGAAATACGGTATATCGAAATGCTGGGGACCAAGAAGAAATTTTATTATAATGAGTTTTTGTTACAACATAAACCCTGTTATAATGAATTTGCGTAATAATAATAATAAGTTTATTTAAGCATTTACGTTTAATTCACTGCACGCACAGAATCCATACACATGCGTCAATCCAACTGATGTTATCATATTGCGTCAATAGCTTTGCTGTACCGGGGTTTTTAATTATAGAAGTGAAACCTTGTTGATACTGTGGGAGGAAAGACGCAAACATTTCGGTATAATGTTATTTTTATATTGAGTGGAATCGTTATAACGGGGTTCGGCTATTTCTAAGCTTAGAGAGCTGTGACGCGGTTCCATTGAATGAGATTGCTGGCCGTGGATAATTTCCTGAAAGTTTTGTTCCAAATAAACTCTTTAATACCAGTGTGTTGCAATTGCTGGAAATCATTATGATACTATTAGTTTTTAAATGTTAAAGTATAAGAGACTATAGAATAGTTGGAATATGCATTCGAGACCTGATGATGACAACGAGAGTTGCCAAAAAGCTTAGTCAACAAACAAAATGAAAATTTTGCGAATCAACGTACACGTTAAAAAAGCGTAAAATTCCAAATAAAATTATCATCTGGTGTATGTGTACGAACATTAAAATAATGTTAAAGTAGAAATACTTATATATATTAAGTTCTGTTGGTTTATTGTTATATTTGTATTATTAGTTGGGAATTGTTTATTGTATCATGCCTAGTTACTCTGTTTACAAGTGGAAGAAAAGAAGTTTATATAGTAGAACACCGTTAATCCGAAGTAATTGGGACCGAGGTATGTTTGGATTATTGAATTTTTGGATAGAAAGAATTTCTGAACTCAGATATTCAACTGGTATCGATAAAATGGAGGAAAAAGAAGAAGAAATACTGCTTAAGGTCACAAGTGGCTACAAAGGCCATACGTGACCTGCCACAAATTCAGTAAGAAGCACAAATCAGCAAAATGTTAACAATAACAGAATTATAACAAAAGGGCACCAGAGCTCTCTTTAGCATCACACAAAGTGAAGTACCCAGGGGGACCACGAGGAGAAAATGGAGGAAATAATGCTGTTTCTGTCATCTTAGTATACAATTGTGAAAGGAATCCCAGCATTTGTGTATACACGTGTTTGAATGAACTCATTTTGGGACATCATTTTAAAAGTCCAAAAAATGGGAATAATTGTCAAAGTTATTATTTGACATTTTGGGGAATTTTTTGAAATAAATCCCGTTTGGATTAACCGAACTTTCGGATTAACGGGATTCGGATTAGCGAGGTTCTACTGTGTATATGGAAATCTTGTTTTCACTACTTCATCCCACGCAACTCATTTGTTAACAAGGGTTATGGGTCGAGGTCAGCAGTCATAACTAGATAAGGTTATCCAGTGTGAAAAAAAACTTGTCATCTTCAAGAACGTGGCTAAAGAAGCAAAAAAGGCAGAGACTATGATATCTATAATAATGATAAAATGATGATTATTACAGATATCATTGTGCTTGTCATAGAAAAGTTAAAAAGAAATAATTATTAGTTGTCTTTCAACTTATAGCTTAGAAAAATAGATGTGGAAGAGTGTGTTTGGCAACATAATCGCTATTGTCACACCAGATCATCGTTCTCAGTAGATCATCATCTGGTAATCTGGCTAAACCCCTAATCAGATTGCACACATGCAGCTCATATAACCATGAGCTCATCCAAACTAATTTTTTTCCCAAAAAAAGAAGAAAATAGCAGAAAAGCAGAAAAAATTTTGCTTTTTGGCAAAAAAGTAGACAGTGATACCATTTTAGCAACTTTAGCCTCGTTTTCATGACCAGGTCATAACCGTCGTTAATTAAAGACTCGTGGCATCGCTATCATTTGAAGTTTCTTCGAATTTCATTAGAATTTGACATTTCTAGTCTAATGATTAGTGGGATTATATTTTGTGGCAAAGTTTAATCAGTATATTTTATTTTTTCCAGTAAATTTCCAGAGATAATAATGAAACTTAATCATATGTCAACATGATAGTTTTGTAACCCAGGCATTGACCTTATCTACATTGCTGCAATGATAAAGTTACATAAAGACCATTTTATCAAGAGTTCTGTGATGTTTTCTGTGCAAACATCTTTAACCATTTATTTTACATTTGACAAATTGCAACTTAAAGAGAACCGCTGTCTTTGGATGTATTCTTATATCCATAGAATGTCCTCAAGATGTCCTCTGGACTACAAAATGTTTCATGAAGTCCCATAGGGTGACATCAGGATGTTCACTGCACATTTAAAGGATGTCACATCATGTGTGGATGTTTTGTGGATGTTTTGAGGACATCCAGAATTAGAAGACACTAATGGCACTTCATATTTGTTCCCTTATGAGTTTCCATAATGTATATTGAATTTGACTTCTTGAGAGCAACCACAGAAGGTTCAATGGTCATTGTGTATGACTTCTTGAAGGAATTTTATGGGAGATTTTTACAGATGAGAGATTTGGCAATTCATAAGATATCCTAAGGACTTTCTGTAAACACAAAAGGGATTCAGTGGAACTTTCTTTTATTGGAAAAAATTTCTTGCATGTAATGTGAATGTTAGGACAAAAATATGGGATAGGAGCTGAAGGATCCTACGCATGTCATTTTGTGGGATTTGGACATTTTCTGGATATCTGGACATGTGCAGTCAATTGTGACAAGTAGGTTAAAAGTAAGGAAGTATGACATTTGCAGATTCATGATATTTAAAAAAAAAATGTCAGTTTCTGCTTGATGAGCCATGAGCATGACGTCTAGAATGACATACTAGGAAGAAACAATCATTTTTAAAAGTTATCCTATTTTGAAATTAGTTACAGTGAATTGCAGACTGTAATCATTTTCCTGAACAGTTTATCCATCTTTAATTTCCTGGTTGTTATCTCTGCGTGAGTGAAATTCTTAATGTCACTCTTGCAAATGCAAAAAACAACAAATTCCTAATGATTTTGGTAAAACTCTTTATATATTAAAGAAAATTTTTTAATATTGTTTAATATTGTTAGATAATTCAAGTTACACTGAATATCTATCTTGATAAAGTGATTGTTATCAAATTTACCATTAAATGAGGAAGTAAAGTTTACAATGCCTTGATGAGATAATTATGTCTTTGTTTCACTAATAATGCAACTGATGATGTAAAATTCTGATTACATCTATGTAACTTGGTTGTTCTGATACTGATAGCAACTTGTTACACTTGCCAGTTCATTTAGCTTTATCAGTGAGAATTTGATCACACCACCATCTAGTGGTAAGGATATTACTTAATCTCAAGGTAGGAGTAGATATTTTAACTAACCAGAAGTGACATCTATGAGTAAAGAAGATGTGTTATTGTCAAAAGGGGTGACTTGATGCTGTGGGATGGAATGAGCCATTTTGTCCTGTTCTCAGAAAATACCATCCAGAAGAACTTGGTTCTCTCAATTTATTAATTTATTAATAGGTTGGAATTGTTTTGTAGTTCATAAATTCATCTGGTTTGACTTTATTACTTCTAGTGTTCATAAATCTTAATAACTTTTTTAAATTTGATATTCTATCTTATAAATAATGCATCTTGAGTTTGCCTTTCCATTTAACTTAATTTATTTTGCATTTAATATAATTATAAATTATTCTTAGAAGAGTTGGTGTATTCATTCACCCCATTATAAAGTGATGCAATACAGGGCTGGTATTCACAAACACTACTTACGATCATTTTTTGACATAAGTTAATGCTAAGCAAAAATTGGAATTCACAAAAGAATTCCTACGCAAATTCCTAAGTTAAAAAAGAGGTTACTTAAGCATTTTCCTAACAATTGTTTTTTTCCCATAGAAAATTTTACTTATGCAAATATTTAAGCAAGAATACAACAATGAGTTTACTTAAGATTTTGCGTACAAAATTCTTAAGTTTTGACTTACGCAAAAACTTAGGCTAGTTTTTGTGAATACCACCCGAGATTGCCAACTTAATTCCACGTTAACTAAATTTACAACAATGTCTATTAATTAAATTATTTTTCACTTTTATCCACTAGATGGCACTACAAACTGGTTACTCAGTAACATCACTCCTTTGTCAAAGCAATTATGATGAGGGAGGAAACCTAATTAAAGCATTGCATGACATATTAAGGTAAGATAAATAATTAAAACAATAACTCTTAAATTAACTTTCTAAATCTTAAAAACAGACATTTATAATTAACCAACAACCATATCTTTATTTCTACTATTCAAAAAGAATAAAAATTCATATATTACATAAAATATATTTTATAGTAATCATAACCACATATTTCAACTACATCTTGTCAACAAGATCAGAAATCTATTTTTTAAATATTGTAAATAAATAAGGCACTTGCAATTTGGAGTCTTTCGATGAATGAATTTAAATAAATTCCATCAATTTACTGTTTTTACAGTTGGGATCAAATTATTATGTTTACAAGTGCTAAGTCAATTGTATTTAACTCTTTTAAAATTTTATTGAGGTCCAGGAACAATAACTCAAGCATTTAACCTCATGTTTGCAAACAGCGTTGTACAGGTTAAGCGGCATAATTCTTGTTGTTATTCCAAGATAATTGGACAATTACTTTATAAGTGTTTGAGCTTACATAATAACTTCCTTTGGCAGAGGTTAAATGACAGCATTATACTAGGTTATTGTAGATGGAAGTGGATTATGCAATTTCTTCAACGCTTAATGTCATAATTGTTACATTCTTGACAATTTTGATAATTATGCAAGCGTTGATTTTGAAATTCAGGACTATGGTGGTGTAATATCCCACTTAGCAAAGAATGTTCTGTGGATGTCCATTAAGTATCCAGATGGTCTGGAAAATGTCCAATAGATGACATCTTTGGATGTCCATGAATTGGATTTTGCATGGATGTAAAAGGGTGTTCTAAGGAGGTTATTGTGTTTGTTGCAGTGTTTCTCCTCGAGAATTTCTTGAGAAAAATGAAAGTTTTGGTCTTCTTAATTCTTGAAAAATTTTTAACTGTTTCTCGAGAAATCCCGAGAATTTTTCTGTTCTAAGGCATTTTAAGTTCGAAAAACGTTGAAATATACAACTTTTGAATGTTTTTCAATCGTAAAATTTTTAAAAAAAGTTCCATCTTTAGCAAATGGCACTAGGGTATTCTTTTAAATGTAGTGCTAAAATTCAGTTAGTTTCAATAACGAGAAAATATATTTTCCCTTAATTTTTGATTTTAATCAGTATTATTTAAATAAATTGCAATATTGTATTTTTGTCATTTTAGTAATGCCTAAAATGAAATTATTTACTGATGTTTAATTGTTTTAATACGTTTTTCATTTTAAATCTGACGTTTTTATAGATTTCTCAAAAATTCCCAAGAATTCTCGAGAAATTGACCAAATATTTTTCTCGTCGCAAGAAATGAGAAACACTAGCTGGCTGGGAAGTTGTGGAGTTGTTGAAAGTGGAGTTGCTGAAGAGGTTTTTCAGAGCCATTGGTTGAGCGTCAATGGATTTTCGATGTCTGCTAGAGCGGCTGGTATTGGGCTGGCTGACCGGGGTGTCGTTGGAATGGCCAGAAGTGATTCGAGGAGTTTGTCGAGACTGGCTAGCGATGGAGATTTGACAACTTTGGAAGTCATGTCTGAAATGAAGGAAAAGAGTGATAAAATGGTGGCTTTCAATTGGTATTTGTAGTTTGAGTGGGTGGTTGTTGCGTTGCTGTAACACCGGTTATTGTTGA
The DNA here is from genome assembly GCA_034700445.1 of Stenotaenia linearis. Taxonomy (NCBI): domain Eukaryota; kingdom Metazoa; phylum Arthropoda; class Chilopoda; order Geophilomorpha; family Geophilidae; genus Stenotaenia; species Stenotaenia linearis. Next base: position 9,939 of record JAQIXT010000681.1, on the reverse strand, counting down.
GTGGCCTTGTGAGATTGGGATGAAGATTAAGCAATCCAGATTGATCTTGATCCAGTTTAGTTGTACGTAGAAAATAATGGAGGCACGTGTTACCATTTTCAGTAGTTATTTTTGCAAATTTTCTACAGTTTTACTGCAAAATTCTTTAGATTTTCTATATCTTATTATTATTTTCAGTTTTTTGGCTAATTTTGTAGATTTTTTACAGAATTTCTACAGTTTTACTTCAAAATCTACAGATTTTCTGCAGTTTAATTTCTTCAAAATCCGCAGAAAATCTGTAGAAAATCTTTTTAAAAAAGTTTTATTTCATTTAAAAAAAAAAAAAAAATATATATTCAGTCTTAAATTCTCCTGGTAAATTCAAATTGGCCAAAAAACTAGATATTTTGCAGATTTTTTTAGTTGGTATTTCATACAAGAAGCAACAACTTCAGGATAAGTCACGGTTCACTGACCGATTCATCGGTGCGGTCATAGATCCATGGTCACCACCATCTTCCTTTATTTAAAAAAAAATCAAAACCACTCAAAAGATCAAACAATCACACAACTAACCAAATATTTCTCCCAACCTCATCACCATCCTTCCATTCACACCCACAGATGTCAGGAGCATCCACCTAAATCTCCCAACATCCCCTGCAACCACCCATCCAATTAACCCAGGATTAACCTCCACCAAACTTCAACTCCTCTCCCTCCCAAAACCATTGTTTCAATGAAACAGGTCACAACAGTCCTTTTCCACAAGGTCAACTAGGCACTAAACAACAAAATTCTTATCCTCATTTTTTTCCTATTGACATAATTCAAACCAAATAAACTTTTCCACACTGTCAGGAAATGAGATAGGTCATGGATGAGAGATTAAATTTCTTTCACAACTTAATGATGGAAATATTCCAAGAATAAACAATTCTTCTTCCTGTTTGCCTCCCACATTTCCTGCACACTTTTGAATGAAAAAAGACTCAATCTACTTTCCACACCCAATATTACCTAACAAAAATCAATTTGATCAAAAGTCACAGCCTTGACTTCCCCTTGGCTCAGCTATAATTACAAAGTTTGTTGTTAATTTCAAGATATAAACACAAATGATCTCATATGGCACACATGAATGGGCACAGCTCCAACAGGTGGTCACAATGTGCAGTGACTAATGCTGAAAACTTGTTTATGTAGCCTTGAAACTCAGAGAATTCACAGTGTAAACAGTTTTTTTTTTTTTTTTTTTTTAAATAAAAAATATTTTCAGTCTTAAATTCTCCTGGTAAATTCGAATCTATTTGCAACTCTCTGAGTTATTTATAACTCAACAAACAAAAATAAAATCTAATCTTTTAGACATCTTCACAGTTAGTGGAGCAAGACAAATGCAGGGTTCAATGGCCATTTGATGCAGTTTTTATGTTATGACAAAAATAGTCATCAAAATGAATGAAAAACTTAGAAAATTAGAGTAATTGATTATAAACTTACCAATTAACTATCCAATTCTGTAAGTATGGGTTGTAATGTATCCTGTCCCAGACTTAAGGACAGTTTTGGCTACAGGAAAAACAAAAAACACATTTTTGTCTTGGTTTTTATGGTTTTTAGTGAGTAAATTGAAATTGGTTAATTGAGCAATGCTGAAAGTGTTAATAGAGGAGGAAAAGGAGAGAAAACCATTACTGCAGCTGTTGTTTTAGTTTTTAGTTTAAAAATAGCTCTACAAGTACTCTCTGAAGGCAATTAAGAGATGAAAACTGCTGGTAAGCCACACTCACCTTTATCATACTGTTGTTGGCCTGATAAGCCATTTTGTTTCTTTGATTTCACTTCATTTTCTGGGACTTCACCGTTCTTTGCCGGTTTTATCCCGACGAAAGAGGACTCCATCCAAACTGCTTTTGGTCTTGGAATTTTGTAACTGATTTCTTCATATGATCTGTCATAATCATGAATGGCATCATTTTTATTTCCGTTAAAGCGGACAACTGTTGGTTTATGGGATACGGTCTTCGGTGGCTTCGGCGGCATCGGCGGTTTTGAGTTTGGTAGTGTTCTATAACTTTGTTGTGTGGAAGTTTCTGGTCTGGCATTTTCCTTGTTGTTTGCTTTCAGTGGATATCCTCCGTAGCGGAGTGCGTAGTACCCAGGACCCGCCGACAGTCTTTCGGCAGCTGATCTGTAGAAATTAGACGGCGCGTCTGTCGAAGCGTCGTCACCACTTGACTTATCTTTATTGAGTTTTTCGGACGATCTCCATCCTAAATATGGCTGTCTTGTCAAGAGACTTGTTGATGGCCTCTGAAGTGACCCTGGAATTATAAATTATAATTATAATTAAACCAAAGTACTCTTTAGGAATCATAATGATGTCAAAATTCAGTAAAATTTTTATCTTTTAAAAAATATTCTAACCTGTCGGCGACGTTGTCAACGAGCTGATTCCACACTTCGGGAACGCTTGTTCTCTTCCCTGAGTCGGCGAAGGCGTTCTTGGACCGTGCAGGCTTTCTTTCGACCACCTGTTCGGGTACCTCCAACAATGCGGCGTATTGATTCGCGTCACGGCACTGACAAAGCTCGTGGAAGACCCGCTCGGATTGGAAGTCGGCGTCGTGCTGCGATGGCCCAAGCTCGTTGCAGACGTCGCGCGCGAAGAAAGACCCTGCCATTTCTCGGCGTCGTCGCACTTCTTCTTTCGGAGCGAGAACCTTCCCGACTGGCTGTGCGGCGAGTTGGTGAACCACTCCGGCACGTTCAGCTGCTTCAGCGATCTTCGAATCCTCAATTCGTGCTCCGACAACGTCTTTCCCCCATACATCAGCTGGTTCTCCGGTGGTTGCGCAACCGCCTTATTGTCAACATCCAGAAGGAACTCCATACTCCTCGCTCTCTCCGCATCATTCTCGCCTTCCTCCGGTGACCTGCGAAGACTCAACATGCTCAGAGCTTTGGTCTGCGCGTGGTTCGGTGCGCTCCAATTCTTCCTTTCGTCATCGACGTACGTTTCCTCAAACACCTGCCGGCTCGATAGCGTGTCGATGTCTGTTTCGAGGTACCCGGTGCTTCGACTCCGGAGCTTTGTCGTCTGCAAGAACGGAGTTCGTTGTGGCGATGAGCGCCGAGGCCGCTTGGGCGATGGAATCGATGGAACGGAAACAGCTGGCGGAGTGGGTGTCATCTGATTGATTTCGTTCCGAACGGACCGGTCGATTTCGTTCAGATCCAATACGCTGAGCGCAGCCCGATCCCGGCCTTCCTTGGCGCGCTTTCGAAAGTCGTCGAAGATCCGGCTTATGTCCGGTTGGGGAGGTTGGGGTTCGGTGTCTGGGTTTCTGTCGAAATATTGTTGTCGCGCGTTCCAGATGTGGTTGCGGGACGGGTTGATGGGAGGTTGGCGTAAATAGAATGAGTTTCTGTCATCGATTTCCTGTTGGTAGTTTGTAATGGCGCGTTCCATGTCTTCGAGAGCGCGGGTCGCCGTGTCTTCGGTGTCGTCTGCTATGTGGACTCGCTGCACTTGACATGCATTGTGGGAGTTGTTTGTTGGTTGGATGTGGATGACGTTGGTTGGATTGGTTTCTTCCTGTTGATAGAAAATTTTTTTTTTGTTATTTGTTGGTGGTTTTGTTATTTTTTTTTTTTTTTTTTTTTTTGGGCGTGAGAAAGTTTTGGATTTTGTAATTTTTTTTTTTTTTTGTGAAGGGAATTAAATTTTGGAATTAATTTTTGAATTTAATTTAGTGGTGATTATATAAAATTAAATGGCGTTGTGTAAGTTGCATCTGGCAACACCTACAGTTTGATTGATATCAGCTGTGAATATAATAGAGTAATGGAATAATTTTAGAATTGGGCAATCTGCGATTGTTATCGTAATCGATTAAAATCGATTTTTTTGTGCATTGGGTTTTTTAAAGTTTTTTTATTGCGTTTTATCGATTTTTGTGATTAATTTTATCGATTTTTGGATTTAGAGATTTTGATATCGATTTTTTGGGAGATTGAGATAATTTTAGTTCTCAATGGAAGAATTGTGGTAGTAAAAGTCTGGTTTTTGCTTTGAATCGATGTAAAGTCTAATAGTTGACTATAATCAATAAAAAAAATTTAATATTAAAAAATCGGTGAAAAATCTGAATTTTTTAAAAAATCGATTAAAAAAATTGATTTTTTAAAGAAAAATCAGTGAAAAAATCTGAATTTTTTAAAAAATTGATGACAAAATCTGATTTTTTTAAAAAAAGTCGATGAAAATGTCTCGATATTTTCGTTCAATCCGATTAATACGTTATTTTTGACTAAAATCGATGCTAAAAATCCAATCTTAGAGCAAAATCGATGCAAAATTTATAATTTAGGACTAAAATCGATACGAAATGTCTAATTTTGGACTAAAATCGATATAAAATTTCTAATTTTGAACGTCAATCGACCCTATATTCCTAATTTTAACCAAAATCAAAGCGAAAATAAACTTTTAACTGAAATTAATGTCATTATACATTTCATTGTATAAAAATAAATCCAAAAAACGACTAAAGTTGTTAAAAATTCCAAACTTCAGCTTCAATTTGAAACAAAAATCCAATTTCAGTTTAAAACAATTACAAACGTCCCAAATTAGGCTAAACTAATTACAAAAATTACTTTTAACCTAAAACCAGGCTAAAAAAATTAAATTTTCACCAATAAACAAAGTAATTTTTTTTCTCAATATTTATCAAATGTTAATTTCACAACAAAGGTATGTGGAGACAATGTTAAAATGCCATTGAATAAAACATACCTTCAACTTTTATCCCACATAAAATCAATTTTCAAATCACAAATCACAAAATTTCCCACACCCAAACACCACACCTCCAAAATTTCCCCAAAAACTCAAAAAAAATTTTTTTAAAAACAACCAAAAATAACAAAATCACAAAAACCAAAAAACAACCAAATAAATAAAAAAAAATCACAGAAAAAATCACAAAAAGTAAAAAAAAAACCTAAAAAATAAAAAAATCACCAAAAACCACCAAAAAAATTAAAAAAAAAAAAAAATTACAAAAAATTAAAAAAACGACCAAAAATAAAAAAAAATTAAAAAAACCAAAAATCACACCTAAAACACAAAAATTTCTCCAAAACAATCAAAAAACCAAAAAACAATCAAAACTACTTACCTCATTCTCCTTAACCCTCAACACAGGCTTCTCCATTCTCTCCTTCCCATTAACAATCACAACATGAACCTTCTCAGCATCACTTCTCCCACTCCTCGCTTGAACTCGGGGCAACAAACCAAACCTCACTTCGGCAGGTGGCACCCCACGTGACCCGCCACCACCACCACCCCCTTTCCACCCACCCACACCCTTCCCGGACCCCGACATCCTCTCGCAGTTCTTCAACAACACTTCTCTCAACAGTTTGAACGACTCGAAAGAACCAAAACTCCTCGCTCCGTCTTTATCCACCTCCACCTCAGACTCTGCGAGTTCCTCGAGTTCCTGGCTCGCTGCCAACTCGCCAACCCTCGTTCCCAATTCCCAATTTGGCGCGGCGCATTTCCGCCAGCCCTCCATATGCCTCGAGTCACTGGCGGCGCTCTCTCGCCTTGAACTCTCTGCCAGCATGGATTCCTCGTCACGTGGTACCAGCGTGCCGACTTCCTCCCGGCGCTCTCCGGGTGCTCCCCCGGGCGTCAGCAGAGATGCGGGAGCGCTGGAGGGGTCGTGGAGGGACGGGAACGCCTCGGGGTCGAGGGAGGGGAGCGAGGTGCTCCGTCGGTCGATTTTTTTCTCGTCGAACCCGACGAACCCTTTGAACCCGAGCCAGTCGTCGGTGACGGCACGGCCCGACTCGAGGCTCCGCTCCCACTCTTCTTGGAGGGACGACTCCTGCCAGAGGTCAATGTCGCAGGACTTATCGGCTTCCGTAGAATTATCGGTGCAGTTTGTGTTTTGGTTGGAGTTCGCGCCAAACCAGTCAAAGGTTGCGGTTCGACCGGTCTCGAACGCTTCCCACTTCTTGGTGACCTTTTTCTTGTCGCTCTCGATTTCCTCCTCGAGGATGACGTCGATGGTGAATGGATTCTCGGGTTTCTCGGGTTCGCTCTGATTGTTGTCGCAGAACCCGGAGTCTTCGCTCAGGTTGTCGTTCAACGGTCTGTTCCTTCCTCCGCCCGACAACTGAGTTAACTGAGTCAGGTCGGACAGCGACCGGGCGTGACAACACTTGACGAACCCGTTGAAACACTCGACGTTCCCACTCTCGGAGTTGTAACCTTCCTCCAAGTCATCGATCTCGGTCAAATTCTCGCACACAAACCCCAGCTTCAGTCCATCACCACACACGGATTTTTGGCCGAAAAAATCCTCCAGCGACGGAGTTTTTTTCAGCCTGAAGGGAAACCCGTCAAAACTGTCACTTTTCCCACCAAAATCCAGCAGGAAGTTCTCACATTTTTTCTCCCCACCCGCATGGCATGTGTCTGTGGGGCACACAAGGTCAGATGCGGGCACCAAACATCCTTTCCTCTCCCCAGCACAAATGGAATCTTCCAACCACTTATCCAGCTGTTCACCTTTGCTTGTTTCCTCTGCCGGGACTCGACACTGAGTTTCGGTTTTTAGAGAATCCTTTGAATCTTTAGACTCTTTCGGAACGTTATGAATGACCGATACAGCGTCGTCGTCCGAACTCTCGTCCCACGAGCTGTCCGACTCCTCGCTGCTCGTAAAGTCGTCCGAAGTTTCTTCGGCGATCGATTCCAAGTACATGTATCTCTTGACCGGGTAATAATCGTCGCTCGCTTCCTCTTCTTCGTCCTCTTCTTCTTCGTCGTCATCCGAGTAACTCGGGTTCGTGTAAGCGTAGTAGTCCATATTGAATGATTATTTGCTTTGGTGTTGGAATATTGTAAATTATAAAACCTGGCACCTGTTGGAGGACGCTGCTGACGTGGATCGATTTGCCGGTTAAACTGATGGGTCTGGATGCGTGCTCTACTCAACCTGTTGATGCTGGCCGACCAATGGCTGGGGAGGAGGCGGGCATGTTGACCGTGTGAATCAGCGCACGAGTGTAACCCCCCCAGGACTTCCCTTTTGCATGGTTTGGTGGTTATAGTTCTGTGTCTCCCTCGAAAGTGTTGGTTTTGTTGATCTTTTGGTTGTAGGGTTTGGGTTTGTGGATGGAATGCGAGGTATTTGGGTTGATGGGTGAAAATGAAGGTCTTGTGATTGGAAAATGAGAGGTTTATATTTTTATGGGGTTGGATTGTAGGTGGTAGATGTGTAATAAAAGTTGTAGTAAAAGTTGGCTTGTTGATATTCGTTAATTGTAATATAGGTTTACGATCCCTTAATTCCATGTTCCCACCCAGCAAAAAAAATCCAATGATTGTCTGCAGATTTTTGACATTTTTTTAAAGTTTATTTCCAGCTTTTTGGCCGATTTTGTAGAATTTTTTTTATACAGATTTTCTTCAATTTTGCATAAAAATCTACAGATTTTCTGAAGTTTTATTTTGAAAAAATATTGTACAGATTTTCTACAGATTTTTTTTTACAGATTTTGAAGGAAAAAAAAACATTTAAAAATCTGCAAATCGGCCAAAAAACTAGATATTTTGTAGATTTATTTTTACCAGTGCAGCTAACATTATATCAATGTTGATCAAATGTTAATCTCACAACACATATATGTTGAGACAATGTTAAAATGTCATTTTATAAAACATTATTTCAACATTTAATGTTATTTCAATATTAAATAAACATTGAATCTACATTTAGTTCAGAACATTTACTTCTAGATGTTGTTTTATTGTTTACACCACAATATTTACTTAACATATTTTTTTAACAATGTTGAATAAAGCTATGTAAATGTTAATTCAATATTAAGTGTTGTATAATGTTTTTTAAATTGAATTTTAATGCTGTTTCAACATTTAATTAACATTGTTTAAAAATGTTGAATCAACTTTATGGTTTACTGGGTTTCACCACCCATGTGAGTCAGAAAAATAATAATTTCTCAAAATGTGTGATGTTTACAATGGAGTAAAGCTTTTTTATGAGTTTGTTCAAGTGTAACATAATTAACTGCTGTGTTCTTAACAATGTGAATAAATGGACTGTGTTTGATGTAAATTTAAAATTGTTATAATTAATCAAGTTTTCAAAACTACAGGTCGAACCTCGATATAACGAACTCGAAGGGACCGTCAAATCTGTTCGCAATATCGAGAGTTCGTAATATCCAAATTTTTTAACATTGAATGAATGGATAGGAATCCAACCAAACTTTTAAAAAAATTCGTTAAATCGAGAAATTCACAATAAGCGAGTTTGTAATAACGAGGTTCGACCTGTACAAGAAACCAAAATGTTTTCCACATGCCACTGTTTCCCCAATTACTTATTTTAATTCATTTATTCATGATATGAGAAGGAAAAACTCATTTCTTTGAAAGTAAGGTCAAATTGAGCAAGTTCACATCTGGTCAAAAACAAAGTATTTAGCATTCATTGTTTATTCAGTTGCCAAAGGGCTTTAATTGAATATGTGTTACCTGATTTCCTGGTCATTGTTTGTATTCATGTCTCAGGTTGCAGGTAACATATAACAGACTTAATAGCCAGAACAATAAACTCAATTATGTGATAATATGAAAATTAAGTTGATGACACACAGTGCACAAATTGGGTCAAATGAGCACTTCCTGTTGAGGTTTTTCCTTAAAGAAAAGTTACTTGGGAGATTGTAGTGCCACCTAGTGCACTGAAAATGAGATTTATGTGAATGTTGCTTTTGATGCCATCTGGTGGTTAAAAAGGAAAGCAGAATATTAACCAAACTCTGCTGACATCTTGTGGGAAGAGTTTAAGTTGTGATTTGAGATTGGAAGACATCACAGGTGTTGTTGTCTTGATGTGTAAAGATTTTGTTTGTTGTCTTGATGTAAGAAGTGAGTTTTTATTGGTGCGTGGGTAGAATATATTTGTACGTTAATTAGGATTATGAAGTCTCGATGTTTTAAATTTCTCAGACTTCGAGCTAAAACAAATGAATGTATTTAGATTGCTTTGGTTTACAATTTTACAACTTAAAATTTAGCTGTTTTACCAGAAGATGTATTAATTCTTCAAAATTTCTACATTCAATGATTTAGTACTTTTCATCAAATTTTGCCCAAAATTTCACAACTTTTGCCAAAACAAGCAATTTTGGCAAAAAATTCAGTACTTTGGCATAAAATTAAGAAATTTTGCCTGACATTGAAATCTCAGGAATTTCAAATACATTACCTCAGTAATTGTCTATTGACACATTTGTTTATACATCTGAATAAATGAGTTGTGTTATTCATCCATCATGATCCATCAATCCATCTGGTATAGAAAATGTCTCTTCCCAAATTTGATCGTCGAAGAAATAGCAAAGAATGAAAGAATGAATAGCAATGAATTTTAAACAATGAAAATTCAATTTAATCGATTCCCACAATCCCATCCTGAAGAAATGAAATCGGACTTCTGTAAATTGTCTTTCTAACAACTTTATTCGCATTCATTTTCCATTTATATTCAACATCTAAACTACTGAAAGTGAAAATATAAAATTCTTTTATTCATAATGTTGTTAATAATATTATCATAACATGTTCTAAGGTACTACTGTCTTGAATATTAATTCACAATAACAGTATGAAGAATTTTGTACTTTCTTTTGGCATTCTTAAAATCTCGACTAGATGATCAATCTAATCATACTCTATCAACAGATTATACAATTTCCATATTTAATTTATTGGAGAAAAAGAGCATCTTAGTCACTAACTATATATTACCAACGGTTCCACGATAAAATATCGCGTGGCAAAATATCGCACGACAAAATATCGTGCCAAAACCTCTAAAAACATGACAAATTAAATGTGGG
>JAQIXT010000680.1:0-26653 GCA_034700445.1 Stenotaenia linearis | reverse complement strand
AATTCCAGAATTTAGAAATTTTAGAAATTCCAGAATTTAGAAATTTTAGAAATTCCAGAATTTAGAAATTTTAGAAAACATGATGTTCACAATATTTTATGTGAGCACACAACAAGTCCATCAAGCTTTAAAGCAAAAATATTTACCCACAAACACAAAAATTCAACACAAACAAAAATAACTATAACTTTAAACACAAGTTTCCAAATATTGAACAATATAAATATAAAATTTAAATTAAAATATCCATCAAAACACAATAACACACCCAGTTAGTGGTTTGCTTGCTTGTATTGTGGCTTCATTGAACACTTCCAAGTGTTCATTCAAGGTTTTCGATGCAAGATGTGTGGCAAGGGAAATGAAATTCTTAAGGTCATGCTATAGTAAACCAAGCCTTGTCGTTATTGATGGATTCTTGCATTGACAAAAGCTTGAATTTTTAATAAAATTGTCTATGGGATTTCTATTATTGATTTTCATTGGTTTGTGGGAAAATGGTCGAATGAAAGTTTGCTTTCTAACCTCCCTCGCACTATATTGAATGAAATCTTTATCGCAATAGGATGCGCATTAATCTATTGCTGTATACAATAAATCAGTGTAAGTGAAGAAATAATTTTTAAGTGGCAACTCGTGAAATTTATTGAATTTTTTAATTTACTGAATGATAGTTTTAAATGAACAAAAGCGCGTCGATAATCCATCAATCTGTGAAGCCTTCATCAAGCTAATTTAAAGTGACACAATGTAGTTGCTATCAATTCGTTTTGAGGATCGTTGCCATGAATGAAAAGAGAAATACAAATTGCAGAATTAATTAATTATTCAAATAATCTACTACTAATTTACAAGTATTTATTTATTGCTTTTAGAATTGGAGATAAAATGTGAATAAAATGTGCAATATTTAAAAAATAATAATTTTAGTAATTGTATTAAATTTTCCAGATTTATGAAATGAAAATGAAAGGCGTCAGTAAAATAAATTTTATTATTTGTTGATAAATTCTGTAATGTTATCAATTAACTTGTTAATCTTCATTTGTGTCATTTCTGAGAGTTGCACAACAACAACATATATTATGAGAAAATTGAGTTTAAAACTAAAAATTTCAATTTTTTATTAGAAACTTTGTGGAAATTAGGATTTGATTTATGTGTCGTAAATTCAATTTTAATTATAATTTAGATTTATAATCAACATGCGATTTGTAAGTTATAAGATGCAGGTTTTGGTTCACCGCATAATCTATTATTTTGATTTGTGAGAGCAAAATCCAATTTTTGCTTTTTCTATTTAAAAAATCTAGTTAATTTTTCAGTAATGGGTTTTAAAAACATGAAATTACTCTTTAATTTTGCTCAAATAAATGAGAATAATCCAGCTTCTATAAACAACTTAATTTTTATTCAAACATGATAATCTTAAGAGAGTTCACTGAGAGCGAAAGTTATCTTAACTGTGAATTACGAGGTAATTATAATTCAGATTTAATATAAACCCGAGCATTGATGTGTGAACTGTTCTCAATTATGTCAATTTCAGTCACAACTTAGACAAATCTGTTCCTGAGAGCCCTCAGTTCACTGATTTGCGACATTATCTTCCACTTACTTTTAAATTCTCTATTAGTCCAAATTCACAGTTGGTGTTTTCAAAGTTTTTTGTTTTAAAACCAAAGTTCCCTTTTGCAAAATGACAAAAACAATTCCAAACTATGAACAAGATTAAAGTATGCCTGTTTTGCCTACATGCCATAATATTTACCGGCTAAACACAAAAAGCACACAACTTCTTTAAAATATTTATCTTACTTACCACATATTTTTCAAAATTTGTTCGAGTTTTTAATCAACTAACAAGTTCTATTTAAAAATTTAATCGTTTGCTATACAGTGCTGTGTTTGCGATTCAATGGTTTAGGTTTGAATTGTGAACTTCTAAAAAAAATAATATTTTTTCTCAGAATGTTTTATATTATAAAAAAATTATACACAGTATTATGTTAATGTGACGATCGATATAAAGAACCAAACTGCATTTTCCTTAGCCAAATTTTCGTTTTAATTCTTGTTTCGAAAGTAAATAAGCTACTTAGTTGTTTTTTTTAGCTTGTTTTTGTTTTCGAGTGAAGTTTCTGAAGTTTCTAGCTAAGCAAACATGGCGGACGCATTGAGTTAAATTTTTGAAAAACGAGATACTACTTCCAGTTTTGAAAAACACCAAAAATAATGATCATTAACAGCAGAAACAGAAACTCACGAAACGACATCACTGAATTTTATATAGGAGTTTGTACAAAAGAATAATTGGAATTCGAAGTGACCAAAACATGAATTTGGTCAAATGGTCATTCAAGAGATTACGACTACAGTTGGAAAGGAAAATGGAAAAATGCAACAGTAAAAACTTAGAAAACAACAAACAAAACAAACAAAATATCAAAACTTAACTTTTACCAACAAAATTGGCTTAATTCCACAATTACCTATTAATTATAAAACAAATGATTTTGATTGAACATTTCTTTTATTTACATTTCAAATGCGTAAATTGGGCTTGTTAATCACCGCACAGCTTTGTCATGTTAAATATAATTTCACATACAGCTCAGTTCGATCTTTGTTGGCACTTTTCAATTATATGCACATGTTTAATAAAACGTACGGCTCGTGTGTGTTGGATTTGCGAGGCCAGTAATTACACCCGATCCAAGAATTAATCAGCAGGTGCGTGTTGTTATGATTGCAGGTTGCGCCTACCGTTGAGCCGGTTGCGTGTTGCGGTTCCGTATCGTAATATCGAAACGAACCACGAGATTTATAATGCAAGCAGTCAAATAATCAGCCATTATATAACGTCGTTAAAGCCAAAAGTTATTCCTTGCGCTTCTCATATCGGAGCATTATCAGATGGTAAATATCATTTCATTTTGTTGGGCTCCGTGTCAATTTAGAAGCAATTTTGTTTCCTTCTTTTTTCTATTCTTCTTTTTCCCCCGTCTCTGCCTTGTCTTCATGAGATGTGTTGTTCAGAGTTTCTTCTTCTTATCTGTTAGAGAAAACGGCAATTTTCTTTTCTTGTTTTGCTAGTGGCACGGAGCAGACTTGCTGAAATTGCGCACTCCGATTGCAAACAGTCTACGATTTAACCACGTGTGTTTCGAGAAACATTAAGAGAGGATATCCTAACTGTGTCCTCCTTCGAGTTTGTGGGCACACATTTTTCTTTGCGCAGATCCCGTATGAAAAATTGTGTTTCGTTCAATGGGCTTTGTGTTTTTAAGGTCGTATATAGAGATTTGGTCATCGGAAGGAAAAAATATTTCTTCTTGAGAGTTTTCTTAAAGCCGAGTTGCTGTTTTGAATTCAGATTGTATTACATTTCTGTATAAATAATTTTTTTTTTTAAATGGGGGGATGAATTTACTTTTACTTAAAGTATAAGAAAATTAAATTTTTCTAAATTTAGGAAAAATTTAATTAAAAGTAGTTTTATTTCGAGGTTCATAAACTTGGATGTTGAGATTAAACCAGATATCACTTTTGTTGTCATTTATCCATTTAGTTTTTTCAGCTTGAAAAGCGTGGTTTTGCAAGAAAGGGTAGATGCGTCTAGCTTTAATACCGCTTACTATTAAAGTGAATAGCCTGTCTTCTATACCTGAGCGTTTGGAATTGATTGGAAATTTAGATTGATCAGTTAGAATGCAAATTAGATCATCAGCTCTATAAAAGTTTTCAGGTGTCCTATTCTAATTGCGTTAAGTAATTTATTTATTCTAATTTCCTATCTTTACGTTAGGTAAATGTATTTATACGAGAGTGGTTTTCTGTTGCATACTTTGGTAAGCTAATTATACCAACAATGAGTGGGTTTGTCAAGCGTTTGTTAATTGATCAAAATTTATTTTATATATTCATAAAAAGTGTATACAAAGGCCTAAACAATTTAATTTTTTTAATATTAGTGAGAACCGTGCTGGACCATGAAAAAGTGTGCAGCGTGTTAGTGTCAGAAAAGACTAAAATTTATGGTTTATTTTTTGGTAAGAGAAGGAGACAGGTATATTGCATAAGGTTGCCCAGGAGCCCCACAATGGTCATTCATGACCTGCCATAATGTCAGAAATAACAATTCAACATTGTAATCAATTATTTTATAAAATACAGCTGATTTCGCATAATTGTAGGGGTTAATTTAGGGAACCATTTATTTGAGACAAATCTTAAAGAATGTTAACTGGAATGATACATGGGTGTAAATATTTATAGATTAAAAGTTTATGCTGGGATTAGGAAAAAATTTGAAAAATAAAATTTCAGTAGGAAAGGATGGTAAGCAAGATGATTGAAGAAAAGGAAGTGATAGCTATAATCCGGCTTGATGTAATGGAAACGGCAAGACACTCTGAGTTTATGCACTCTGAAGACCGACTGCTAAAAAGATTGTGGAATGTCTGTACGATGTTGCCTTGCGCTTTGGTATTCCATCACAGCCATCGCGGTTCTGGTCCAGAACCAAGGGCGTAGGATTTAGTAGGAAAGTTTAGCCGTCAGAGAGAACCGTAATAAACGAGCGAGTCACATTTTACACTGCAGAAGTGTGACTAAATCCAATCTGTCAATGTTAAAGACTTTAAGGAAATCCTGATATTCAAGACATGAAGCAAGAATTTGCTCTACAAAGACTATTATCATTATTTTTAAGACCATACATCGAAACTGTTGCAGACACACATAAAACTGAGCTTAAACTTAATGTTAATCATTATCCTTACAAAAGAATGTCTTAGACGAAGAAGTGAAAAATGTATCAGCATTCCACTACATTTTTCACTCCGAAAATATAAAAATAAAGAAACCAAGAATTGATAGATCACCTTTAAACTCGGTAACAAAATCGTGGTGCATACAGGCACGACTCGACAACTAAAACGTGACACTCGCGGCCAGCAATTTTTGACAGTCTTTTTGCTCGCCGGTTTTAGATTACGACCGTGCCTTCCCTCCCTTTTTTTTATTTGCACAGAAACGAGAAAGGCGAAAAAAGCAGTAGAAATCGCAACCGAGATTATACTTGGTTTTGGGCAATGTAATTAAATTACAAAAGAAGCTATCTGCAAACGGTCGACAAGAAAAAGAATTAGTCTGCTACTCGCTTATGCCTAAAGACCGAGGTCAGCCTATTTGGTCAGCGTGACCTAGCGCCATTCATCAGACACGATTCGCACTCGTATTTCACCTTGTGCCACATTTTAACAGCATTCGCGTTCTTAACGCTTTCGTCCATTGCGAAATTACGTATGTAACCAGCTGACTCCATCGACCGGCAACTGTGGGCTTTTTCTCGTGTTACATCTCATGCTGGTTACATATTAAGGAAACATTACTCATTCTGACCTGTAAGTAATTTTAGCTTCTCTAAGTTTACCTAACACAATGATAGTGGGCAGCGAGAAATGGCTGGGGCTTTGGATCCTGCTTTTATATCGATTAACAGATAAAGTCATGTCTTAAAGGCGTTGCTCCGAGCACGGTGCAATGATAAAGGGATTAGCGTTAAAATAATAATCAATCCGAGAAAGTTACATTAGAATTTTTTTTTTGTGGAGTTTTTCGAGGGGTTTGACATTGGGAAAATCCGGGCGAAGGAGCAAATAAATCTATAAATTCCAAAGAATATAAAAAATCCAGCAATTCTTGAAGAAATGTTATACGTGAATCCCAAATCATTAAATCTCTAAAATTGGGTGACCAACTAGTCGAACCGATTGCAAACCTGTAAAAATCTCTGTAAATCTCTAAAAATCTTTAAAATCTTTAAAAATCTTTAAAAATCTTTTAAAATCTTTTAAAATCTTTTAAAATCTCTAAAAATCTTCTAAAATCTTTAAAAATCTCTAAAAAATCTTTTAAAATCTTTTAAAATCTTTTTAAATCTTTTTAAATCTCTAAAAATCTTTTAAAATCTCAAAATCTTTTAAAATCTTTAAAATCTTTTAAAATCTCTAAAAATCTTTTTAAATCATTAAAATCTCTAAAAATCTTTAATAATCTTTAAAAATCTTTTAAAATCTCTAAAAATCTTTAAAAATCTTTAATAATCCTTAAAAATCTTTAAAAATCTTTAATAATCCTTAAAAATCCCTAAAAATCCCTAAAAATTTCTAAAAATATTTAAAAAATCTTTAAAAATCTTTAAAACCTTAAAATCTTCATGAAATCACAAATCACAGAAAATCTGAGATTTATAAATCTGAGCGATGATGTTATTTGAATCTGACCTCCCATATATATATTTTTTAAAATTTGAGTATTAAAACTTTTGAAGTTTTGTGTAAAAATAATGAGATGTGTGCAAACAAATTTTTCAAGTGGAAAAATAATGGTTTGTTTGTGAATTTTTGCCGATTTGTAATAATCGTTAAAACTAAAGTAGAGTGTAGGTTATTTCAGGTGAGTTTGAATCAACACGATTGTGGACTTTAGAAGTGAGTTATTGGATTTTACTTATGGTTAAAGATTATACCGGTGGTCAAACGCCATTAATTTATCATGACAGTGCTCAAGTTTAGAATTTGACTGGAGATATTATTCTTCGCGCACCATTCGTTGAATTATGATATAATTCAATAGTTTTGAAATAATGATGTGGCTAATGTTACCAAATCGCGTTGTTTCCAAGCTCTCCTTGTTGCAAAATACAAAACAAATTGCATAGTCCTTTGTTATTTCTGGGGTTATGCCATGTTTTGCATTGCGGGCTTTCATGCTACAAGGGGCAGCTTTTGACCTTTCATAGCAAGTAGGATTTAGCTTAGTAATGTCAGTATACAGGTTCAATTGCTGCCACCGCATGTAAGGTTTTATGCAATTCACTTTATGACAAAAAATGAAAAAGTATAAAAGGTGTGCTGCATCAAAGGAATTTAAATCTGATGTAACGTAATTTTATCTGGAGATTATTTAATTTTGAATTTTGAATTTATGTTTACTCATTGATTTAAATTAACTTTTTTCTAGGCAAATAGATCTTTTAATCCAAAAATTCATTTTTGTGTTGGTTTTCATTATAGAAAATTCGTTTGAACCGAAATAGTGGTTAAATCTATTAAGGTTAATTTATTTCACTGATTGCTGGTAAGAAATCACAGTGAGTGAGTTTAATGGGGATTACAGTTAATTTTAATAGTGAACCCCACTCAATAAACAAATTCATTTTAAATGAGTTCATTTGAATCAAACTCTCCTTAAAAGTTATATTACCCAAAACGCTAATTTAAATTTTAATATTTTAATAATTAGAACTTTGGGGATCAAGAAAAAATTTCATTACAATGGGTTTTCTTGTAACGTAAATCCCCTTATAACGCACATTTGCGAAATAATTTCGTTATATCAGGTTTTTAGCAAAATGTTTTTTGTTTTTATGTCATACTTTACAGCACGTGACGCGAAATGTTACTTTAAAAAAATTATTAAACTAAAATTAACATTTACTGATCTCAAAAATCAAGTTATTAACTCATAACAGTGAATCATTAGTGACCTTTCAGTCATTCAAAGTCTGAAAGGTTTGAATATGTGGCTTAAAAAACTCGACGTATCAAAAACAATTCAGCTAAACAGTTTGTTATAACTGGGTTTTCGTTATAAAGAATTTTTCTTAACAAGGCTGTCTACGGGGTGGGGGGGGGGGGAATCAGGGATTTTGGATCATTTCGTTGTAAAGAGAATGAGCTCTTTAACAGAGTTTGACTGTATGATCTATTTTTAAAAAAAATATTAATTTTACCTTATTTTTCTTTGCCTAGCCATTCCTAACATCAAGACGATAATTTGAGTAAAGTTACCTTTAACAAAACAAACTAATCCCCACTAAATGGGACCTTAATTAATGGCCTAGCACGGACACTACATAGTAACCGGATTAAATTGGACGTAGTTTTGCATCTCGGAGATGCGTTTCAAAGTCTTCATCAAATTCTCGTTAATTCTTTTCACCATGGGAAACGTGATACGAACAAATAAGAAACAAATTCGCTTCGAGATTTCCACATCTTCCTCCTTCCATTCTGATATCGCGTGTCCAAATTTTTTTCCTTTTTTTACTTTTCCTGTTTTCTCTCGGCTACATCACGTTGCACGATCTCGGAGCGAAGGGAGAAGCAAAACTCGATTGCGTTCAACGATAAAAAAATGATACTTTCTTTTCTTACGGTGTTGATAATGCGAGCAGGCACGTTAGTTAAGACGACGGTACAGCTGAGTGACGGTCGAGAGAATCCCCGGGGTCCGTCGCGGGTAAAATTGCATTAGTATCAGGTCTTTGCGTCCTATTGGGTTACTCTCTTATTCCTCGCACTGGGCCCTCTGGGGCTTCCAAAATTAGAGACGATCATCAGCTAAGACAGTGGTGGCATGAGCAATACCTTGCTTTTCCCCCGCCTTCGCTTTATTAGCATGATTTGCGTGCGAGATCGCAAATTCGTCCAAGTTTTGCTCCTTAATTAGGCTTAAATTTTTTTTTTGTTGCACGCGCAGTTTTGTTTGTTTCCACTGTTTCCTGAACAATATTTGGTAAAGAATATAGGTTTTATTTATCGGAGGTTTGGCTTGGTTCTAGCCTTTAGCCATTTGTCATTTCTTGGTCGAAGGGAAATTTAATTAAGAGCTGATATACATTGAGTCGCTGTATTAAAGCAAATAAAGACCTGCTTTGCGTTTATCATCTCTTTTGCCTGGGTCCTCTTGTGTTCTTTATAAATAGGAGTGCAAAGGGTTGGAAATGGCTGAGATTAGATTATAAATTATTCAGATTGCTTTTAAAATAAACATGGGATAAGTTTTTTGGAGTTCTTTGAGTTTGGGTTTAATTAGTGGATTTAAAGAGTTTAAAAAGAATTTAGCCCTTAGTATTTTGAGATAAATGCTCCAATCAGTGGAGATGCTTTTAAGTAGTAAATTGAATTGAAACAATGTTAATCATTGTTAAGGGAAGTTGCCTTTAAGATGTGACTTCCGGTTGACGTGGTGTGGTTGAGGTTTGGGAGAAGCTGTTAGGAGATTTAATCTATTTTAGTGTAGGAGGATTGGATATCTCACTGCGCATTCGACTTACGGCGATGGGTGTGATGTAGCGTTATTGACAAGTAAGAAAATGGATAATTTCGAGAAGTGTTCTGCATTGAATAAAAGAACATAAAGCGACACATTATGATTTGAAGATGTTGTTTCTGCATGACTGCTTTTTTTACGTAATATAATTTTATTTATTTACTTTTTTCATTTATTAAAGCAACAGCAGCAACAGCAGCAAAAACAGATATGAAATAAATTAGTAATGGTTGTTAGAGGTGCTATTGTTTAACATCGCCAGCAGCTATAATGTCAATACAAAATATCCTACGAGACATAAAACTTCACCAGTACACAAATCAAAATGTTTACATAATCCAAACAATTTATACGTGTCAGAAATCTTTACACAAGCTAACTCTAAATGGAGTCAGAACCAACCAATGAAACAAAAACCTAGAAGTGAAAGAACAGAAAGCCAAGTGAAGGAAAGAGAAGGCCATGGCTGAAACCATCAAGGAAAAGCAAAACCGTGATCCTGACACCATCAAAGATACCCGAACTTCCTTTTGCATCGCACCAGGTGAAATACTCAGGGGAAGCCATGAGAAGTTAGAGAGATGGAATTTCCCCCAACAAATAGCAATGAAGGATATTATTTTACAACTATACTTAAAAAAAAGGAAAAATATATCCTTTAGTGTCAGGAACAACAAGGTAATACCAACAACTTTATAGGCTTACCTCCAAACAAGCTCAAGTCCTCAGGCAATGGCTTGATGAATGTACTGCCCATGCTGTCTGCAGCCGCGATAAAAATCGGAACCTACATTTTATTAAAAAACATTTCCCTTCATAAAAATACCACATACTGCTCTCTTTTCCAACTCGCCAACAATTAATACAATTCCCCCGCCCACTTGGGGTTATTTTTCGTTTCAAAAGAACCGTAAGTGCTCGCTTGAGTGCAGAGAGTCGGCGAATTTGATGAATGACACATTTTTTTTCTAAAGGTGGGTCGAAGCGAAGGGTGAAAGTTTTGTCGGTTATAAATTCACGAAGCATTAGAAGAGAATCAATTTGTGCTATTGCTTAGTGGGTGAAATATGTACCGTAGTGCTCGGGCATCGATTTAATGCGCAGCCATGAACCCCCGCTTTCCTAGTAATATTTTCTCCATCCGCGTTATTTGTAGACTCGCAGTTTGGTGTCGTGATCGATGCAACAACTAAAACTCGCTTCGGCTTCGCACCGAGCGAGCAACGGCACAGCAAGAAAAAAGGATTAGGATTTCCCCTACGACCCTTTTTATCTCTGTTCGTAGTGTTCTTAAAGGATACCGTAGGGTGAGCGTCACTCATCTTGATACGGTTCCTTTCCATGCTGGTTTTATCGTCGGATTTAGTGGTTGACACGTGCATCGTAAATTCCACTCGCACCAAATTCCCAAAAGATCTCGCCATAGTTTGTTGTATCTGGTTGGTCGAGGCTCCTAATTGGTCGTCTCGTTTCTTACATATCCCACACTTCAATAAGAGTAACCTGTTTATATTGAAATTCAGTGACAAAAAGCATGAAAAAGTTGGGAAAACAAAAACAAAGGGATGAAAAGAGAAGATTGAGACAAAGAAATGGAATCGTGCTTTTAAATTGAATGGATTGAGTCGGGTATTGTGTTGCTCAAACAATTGTTTATTTTTCTAAAAGAAACTGCTGCTAGACAAGGTTTTTGCAAAATTAACAATAACATTTGTTGTTTGTGTAGTTGGTAATATATTTCTCATTATTGAGCAGATATTAAAAAGTAAGTAGAAAAACTATATCGAACGTTCATTAACTGACAGATCAGTTCCTAAGGCAAGTCTTGTAGTATTGGCAGTGAGACTAAAAATGACGAGCGAAGACATGGTTTGGTGTATTTATTGCACATAGTTTTTGCTGTAGTGGAGTTCTGCTAATGAAAAATAAAAATAGCTTCAATTTTTGATATTACTTATGTTATTTCCATTAGGTGATATAATTAAGAAGTAGAGTTTATTTAAAGGCTAGGCGAGGTGAAATTGTTGAGTTTTAAACGTGAATAGCTTTCGGCAATATACAAGCAATTGCATGGCATTAAATAGATGAAATACCGTACACTGTCGATGCTGTATTTATGTTTAGAAAATCTGTATTTTCAAAATTTATGAAAATATTCAAAAGTTGATGACAATGCACAAATTGTTACATCCATTAAAGAATCAACTGATTAAATTGGAATATTATGCCAGAGTAATCATTAACAAATAAAGTATTTTGTGCAGTGGAAAACGTTTGTTTAATGGTCCACATATACAGTATAAAGCATTGAACAGCCAATTAATCCATTTATTTCAATGAAATTTGACTGAAAATAAACAGAATTTGACTTAAAATAATTAAAACAATAGCCGAGTAGATCACAGTGGTAATTTTCTTGCAATTGTTATCTAATTATTTGAATTTAAATTTTTATTATAATTTTTTGTTGTTGCACAATTCTGATCGTCAGCATACGACACTTGCGATCAGAGTTGATGTACAAAATTGAGAGGTGTGCCAGACAATCTCTGGATTTTGACATTTCAGAAAACATATTTTCTTGCAATTAGCCTTTTTCTTAGTTGCGAGATATCGCGAGACTTCCGGCGAATGGCAGCTTCCAATTCAAACTGAAAACGAGGCTCTGGCGGGAAAAAATAGATTGCCAGTGCTACGTTCTGATGGAAAAAGCTTAAGAAATCGCTTTAAAAGATAATACAAAGCTAATCTAATGGCAAAATAAACTTTAAACAACTGCTAAAAGGTAAGAATGTGAGATAAAAACGTTCATACAAACTTAGAAAACATTATTTTTATGTTTACTGAAAACGCCATGAGTTGAGGCCATAGGATTGGAGGGTAACCACCTATTGCCTCGTTTTGAAACAGCACTGGGCGCGGCCATTGTCTCACCAGATCGCGTTGTGAAAAAGGCTTATACACAATCAACCTAGCTTCTCTCTTTACTTCATATCACTTGTCCAACCCTAAATAATTCAATACCATATATCAAATATTGCATTATCAAATCAAGCATAAAGGAATCATACGAAATCAATCCCCAGACGTACACAAATTTAGTTACCCAATCACAAATGTCCCAAACTTCTTAAATATTTATCTTAAGAATTTAATCTGACAAGCAAATGGAATCAAGTTTAACTTTTACTTTTAACCAGGTAATGGGTTTTAAAACTTAATGAAAATGCAACGCAATTGCGCAAGACCATGACTTTATAATGAATAATACCCAGCAAACTAATCTGGAAAATAGAATTTCATGGGGTTATTGCTATGTAAACATAAAGAAAATTGCATTAATTAGTTTTATGATTCAAACGGCTCTAAGTAGCAAGTTACTGTACCTCAGTTGTCGCTGAATGTCACAGGGTTGTTTCGACAAACTATTTGTTCCCGTAAAGACTCCCAGTATGCATCCTGTTAGGTTTTAACAGAGCAGAGGCAAGTGCCTCAAAGGGACCATGCTTAGATATGGAGTTAGATTTGATTTTTTTCCTTCTCTTAGCACTGAAGTCTGGGATTTTGCCTTTTACTTTGATGCATAAAGTACAAAAGTAAAAAATTAAATTTATTCTGAGAATAGCACGAAAAACAAAAAAATTAAAGATGACGTCACGTGCGTCAACGTATAAATTTGTTCTTTACAACAAACTTAATTACTGTCAATTTTTGTAAATCCAATTTTGCTTGCAGTGTATTTAGTTAGTATGTCTTTGTTTAATGACCTTATTTGAATATAGTTTTAGCATTGCTTTAAAGAAGGAAAGACTGACGTCAAAATGTATTTGAAGAAATTGGATGAAAGGGAAGAAATAGCATAAACAGACATTCACTCGTATTGATTTCTTTCAAAGTAGAATCGAGTCGAAAATAAATGCGCTGACTGTCTCGAAGAGACTGTTTACGCTTAAATTGTTCTCAGGAAGAAAACAACTTAGCACATAACATCCCGACGGTTAAGACACAGTTTTGTACTACTGCCGGTTCGTTTCTATACCGTTACGCATAATGCAAAAGGAGAATATTTGGCAACATTTACTCTTCTCTTACAAAAAGTTTTGTTGCAATAAAAGAATGGGTAATTTAATTCTTTTTTTTTTTTTTTATATAAAAAAAAATTTTTAAAAAAGTTTTGTCATCAAATTTAATTTTATTCAACCTCGACATTTCTGTCTTTTTCTTTGTTGTTGAGGACGTTTAAGTTTGTCATTATTTTTTTTTCTGTTGGGAAAGGGAGGATGCGCATTTTCTTTTCTGCATTTTAACGACCTTCATTAATATTTCATTATGCAAATAAGTTTGGTCCACGTGAAATTGCCGGCCTCCGGAAATTTAAAGTGACTTCTCATTGCAGGATGTTGGAAAAAATGTATGTATTACAGAAGTTGTGGTTTTTGGTTTTAGTTAGTGGAAATATATTTTTAAGTGCTTTTAATTTTGTAATCAGATGGAATTTGTAAATATTTACGTTAAATAATTGAGGGATGGACTTTAGAGAGTGGTGTGTTGCTTCAGGTATAATTATTTAGTATTTAAAAAATTTTGAATTTGCCAGTATTTAGATTTTCGATCGTACATCAAATTCTGAAGAATCTTACAAATTTGAAAACAGAGGACATTTTCGTTTTTCGACTATGGTAATATATTATTAAGCTTTTAGAAATGTGAGTAGGCGACTTGTAAATTGCATTTTAATTAAATTCAGATTTTATAGGGATAAGAAAGACTCGCCATCTTTAATTTTCATTCTTTTGCGAATCATTGTTAATTGAAAACTTTAAAAAAATTGCAAAATATAGAAATCTTTAAACTTTATTTATTTAAAAAAAAAAAAAAAAAAAAAAAAGAGAATCAAAATTCAAACAGTAATCAAAAGATTTTTAGGAACAACTTTACAAAATTACCTTAATTCCTATATATCTTTGGTCCCCTTCTGCCTTTACCTAACTTATAATTGAGATATGAGATTTCCCTAACATTCCAATGTTTTTGATTAGAAATCCGGAGCCATAAAATGATAATTTTATACCCTTGGCAATGTTTTACAACTGCACCCATAAAAAATACCCTAAAGAATTTGCAGGGAATCTAAGGTTTTGTTAAAACATCATAAAAAAACAAACAAACTAGAAGATAGTGTCAACAATTTAACAAATACTTTTTGTTTACTTTCTATGAGTCCATAGAACCAAACAGTAGAAAAATTACTTTTGCTGTATAAATTTTAATTAATTCAATTCTGTAACATTAAGCAACTCAGAATGAGACATGGCAATTTTATCAGGAAGTTTCTCAAGGAATATAAATAGGTAACACTTCATTTTACTGACAATTTCCGGTAGAAGCATATGCATCATTTGCAAAACCATTTCTCATACTTCTGGCAATGGTATGCGTCGGGAGCATCTCTGCAGGATTTTCTCCGAAAATCTAATAGGAAAAGTTGATAAATTGCTTTCGCTGCGTTATGAATCTGGTCTAAGTTCTTAAAAAAGTTTGGGTGATCATAGATACAAATACAAGTGATTGAATTTATATAAAATTGAATTGAAGAATCGTATTTTTGTTTAACGGATTATAATTTTAAGAGAAGTGAATTTAAATCCAGTTTACTGAAATTTGTTTGTTCTTGAGGGGGTCGTTTACATGTTTTGGTATGCGTGTTATTCTTAAAGATGCTAATCACCTTTTCCAACCACAATCTCAAAGTTCAACTTACTATTAATTTACAGTCGCCACAACACGACTAAGTAAACATGGCGAGAATTTTTAATAAACTCTAATCCAAACATTGTTTCAATTTAACGATGAGTGTGATCAATTATTTATAAAATACAACAGAGGTTGCGATTTTTAGTTTTAAAATTAAAACAAAATGCTGAAATAATTAGTTTCCACAGCTTTTCGTAAATTATTTAATTTCATCTTAGATCCCAGGTTGCATTAAAAACGCTGGGAAAAAGCTGGGTAAATCTATACAGAATGTTTGTGATAATGCAACCAAAAATCAAACACAAATCCAATATTTACACAAATTCAAATTTACACGAAAGTCTTGCTTGAATTCACAAATCAAATCCTCCGACTGCTACCACGAACATCAACGTAACAAAAACCTAGAAGCAAGAGCCAGACGGCAGAAGAAAAGAATAGCCATGGCTAGAAACCAACAAGAGAAAAAGAAAACCCATGACCACACAAAAACCATCAAAGGTGAAGTGCCAACAGGGAGTACGAGGAGTTACAGAGTTGGATTTACTCTCCCAATTAATGAGTGAATCAAAGCTAAAATTTCTAATTGGGTTCAATTGAAGTCAAATCGGTACAAAATGGTATTACGATAACGATATGTTGGAAATTCAACTTAAATAATGAAATATTTGCTGCATACCTTAATTTTCGTATTTCTTAAAGCTTCTTATTTTAAAAAAACTCTTAATTTAAAAAAATATAATAGTTCCTGTCATGAAATCCAAACGAAATTGTAAGGAACACAAAGAAGTCATGCACGTGATATAAAGACAAAAGACGTTTATTTTACGTTAAACCCCCCTTTATATACAGTTTAAATTGTTGATTTGCCCTCTATGAATAGTAAACAGCCAATTAGCATACGGAATGCTTATTGACGCAATACGATACATGACGTACCGTACCATAAATCACGTTATGAGCCGCCAAGGCGCTGTACCTTACAGAAATAAACATATTTTTCAACTCAAAGTCAATTTCTTTAGTTCTATTGCCTCGGAAGGTAAGTGGGAATCAAATTAAGTTTAATTTGCCAAGAATTTACATGGTGAGATGAAAAGCACATGTCTGCTGGATTTGAATGGGTTTCTTTGACTTCATTTAACTCGGGAGAATGAATATTCGATAAGAAATCAATAAACTACTCATTTATTCATTCATGGAACCTTTATTTCTCTATTTTCGGAACAAACGACTTTTATCCCCCTTTTTCCTCCTTCCACTGATGGTTTTTGTGTATTATGTATGTTGGAGGAGGAAGAGTGGGGGTGAAATTGTGGTGCATCCTTAGTGCATATCTAGCTCCCATTTTGGAATTACCTCAAGTTCTTGGGTAATAAAAGGGGGTGAAAGCACACATGGTGCCCGCAGGTACAGTAAATCTGAGTTATGAAGAATACTAATTACCTTAAATGACCCAGCGTTACTGTTGAGGCCTTAGCCATTTTAATCACCATAGTTTTTAATATAGTGGAAAAAGGAGTAGTGGTCAGACTCTTCGCCGCTTGAGATTACTTCAAGTGTGGAATATTCTAGGAAGCTTTAAGCAGCTTTTTCAGTGAGCAATTTCAAATGAGGCAATGTGCATTCTTGGTAATTCTTTAAATGAAACTATTTCAAAGCTGAATATATTTATTGTTTTAGGTTAATATTTGGCTAATTTTCTGTTTAGATCCTTGAAATTCTAAAATTTTCTCTTACAAATAGGAATTCAATTATAAAAATAGCAGAAGAGAATAACATTCAGTCTTCTCATGTTGAACAAAGGGTTTGTCGTTTTTAATATTTTCAAACTTCCCCATTAAGATGTTACATATTTATAATTAATTTTCATAATTAATTTTTTTTAATTACCTTGTGATTTCTTGTAAATTTTAATTGTGACTTGGCGGAAACGTGAACATAACTTTACTGCAAATATAATAAATAGCAAACTTTGACAATGCAAATTTTCAACCTGAACCTGGAAATTCACGTGAAAAATTTCTTTACTAAATATTACTATGACGCGCATGTGCATTACGCGAATTAATACGCTATTTCCGTTCTTTCATGCCGCCATTTTTTGCTCGTTTCGACGCTTGGTCTCAACTCAGGTCTGAATGGCGTTCGAAAGTAATGCTAATTATGATTTAAGCGTAGCAACATCTCAGATGAAACAGGTACTACAGCGTTTATAGCGCCATCAAATAGAAATATTGGAGGAAATAAACGAAACAAACAACAACTTTGATGTTTGGTAAGGATTTGTTATAAAAAGAATTCGGTTCGCTATAAATTGTATATCAAAACTGTTACTGTACTGGTAAGATTTGAAATTACAAACCAAGTTTCTGCTTATAAGCTATGGTTGGTTGTTTTGTTTACAACTCTTCACCATCTCTAATTGTGTAATTACAAGATATACATTTCTTTGATTTTTCAAACAGAGTAGAGAGTATATTTACTGTTCTGTACTGAAACACTGCTTTTGAAGATAATAGATTAAGCCCACATAAGGAATAGTGAATGATAGACTTAATTTAGATAAAGTCAACCATTGGTCAAACTACAATAGCCTTTGAACAGCTTCTCCCCTTAAATAAATATCTTATCATGTATTCACTGTAAATTAAGCCGTACCTAATTATTGTCGCCAGCTTAATCCAGCTTGGCCATGTTTATTTCTATGTGGGCAAATCTATACTCAGATTTTACCATTTCTAGTCCGAGGTATGTCTTCCTAGGCCTTTAAACAAGTCCAAGATGATGGCAATAACTAAAAATTACATCTCAATTAATTATTGTTAACATTTCGGCAAAATCAAATAGAAAACTTCACCTATTGTTATTTTTCATTTAATAATTAATTGTTTACGAAATCCAACTGAGCATTAATAATATCCAATTATTAATTGATATTGCTTTTCTGTTTATCTTGATTAAAGCACCAACTTTTGTTTTAATTCCCTTTCTTTATGGTTTTTATTCGCGTCATAAAAAACAAGCGATTCTCCATAATTGCCACGCGGAATAGGTTGGAAGCTTGTAATTTTAGGCGTGGTCGAACTTAATGGTTGTGGTCAATCTCTAACGACACAGGGATGAAGAATCTTCCACCATTTTTTTCTTTCTCTTTCGGTGTTATGGTCGCATCGACTGTGCGGTTTGGCCGCTATCACTGACCCACCATGTCGACAGAGCGTTTCTGCTGCAGACAAGCATCTCCGATACGTAAGTGAGCGAAAACTATTGTGCCATTGTCCTTTATCCCAATGGTAATTCAAGTAACATCAAGATACTGCACGTAGCATTTTGATAAAACAATGGGCAACTTAAAATGATCGTTGCTCGCAATAACACTAAACTAACTAACACGAAATGCCGTGTTGCGAAGGAGAGATTGTTGTGTTATGAATAAATAGTGAGGAGGGGTTTGTTGTGAGGAACATAAAAGGCAGGAGTTTGTTAAAGGTTCTGTAACAATGAGTTCTGAAGTGATTAAATTTTATTTGAATGAAGAGAAGTGTAAATATAGATGCCAGTTTACATGTTGGTAATCTAATAACTATATTTGTATTTGTAATTGTAAAAGTAAGTTTAAAGTTGGTGTTTTCATGGATGATCTGGTAGGACTGGATGATTCAAACACAACATGTTGAGACATAAATTATGTAGTTGGCTCGGCACCAGACTACCACTGATCCTTAAGCATGAAAACTGGTGCTAAACTGTCCTTTTGCTCTTACTGTCATCTGTCACCAAGCCGCGTGACCGGTACAGAATATGATTAGTTATTTGTCACCCTTTGCAGCTATTAAAACGGAAGTTACCTAAGATTAAGGAACAAATTTGATTTATTTATAAATAGAAGCAGTATTGGATCTAGTGTTTTGTAGATGACTATTAAATTGTTTAATTAGAAATATAGTAGAATTTTGATTATTAGATATTTTGCAATTTTTTAGCGAAGCGTGCTTTAATTTTATCATATTTTTGTTGTTTTTTGACACGAAGAAGCAACTTCAAAATTTTGTAGTTGAAGCAAAAACAGCCTTGAGGTTTATTCTAGTTCTCAAAAATTCCGTTTAGCAACATTTTCTTTTGAAAACTGTGTTTTGCAAGCCGTATACAGGTGGCTTCCTTCCTGGAAGTTACATACAACTTTCTTTGTCATCTTCGGAAAAGATGTAGAGATTCTCTCATGAAGAGAAAATACCAATCCATCGTTTTCACACAAAGACCCACAAACTTCCTAGATTTTCTGTACATTATTATTATTATTTTTGTAAGTTTTTTTTTAGGACTACCAAGTTCTAAGTTTCATCACGATTGCAAGAAACTCCCCAATTTATTATTATTATACATAAAAAGATGATTGTGAACATCAAGGCCATTTCTATTTAAAGAAAAATTATTTCATTTGGTCAATAACATGAGAACTTGATCATGTTAGCTTTTAACATTATTGGTGACAACACAATTTAAAGCCTCAACGTGAAGTGAAAAAAATCCACTTTCAATCCTTTGAATGAAAAAAAAAATAAAGTGAAGTGGAAGCAAAACTTTTCACGTGAAAAAAACGGGTGGTCATTTCAGCACAAGTTGTAAGTGAAATTTTTACATGAAAAATGATTTCATGTATCTACTGCTCAGTGAAAATTAAGTAAACTAAATTTTTCATTTTGTCAGTTTATTTTAACGTGAAAATGAACAAATGGGTATCTATTAAGTTTTAGCGAGATCAGCGCAGACTTAACGTATCAAAAATATTGGGGGGGAAAGCAGATTTAAATCTATTTCTTATAAAATTTTGTTGCAATGAATGACTACACAGAAAAGATCTCTTAAGAGGGATTTTCACCTAGCAACAGACTTAAAGACTTATCCGAATGTATAGAAAACACGATTTGCAAACGCCTCTGGACGAGAAAACAAATTCACGAGTTTTTCACATTATTGAATAAGGCAATTGATGTTAAAGTACGATTTCACTGTACAGTGTAATTGCAAAAATTAAAAATTTACTACACCTGAAAGTATTTGAAACGGTTTAAAGTTTAATGTGAAAAGAGACAGCAAACTTGGGTTCAGATCTGGTTAAACACAGCTTTGGAGAATAAAGTGCAAAGTTTACAAACGAATTCACATTTGAAACTTGATTTGGTTAGTAGAAAAACAAACAAAACAAAATAATTAAAAATGCGTTCCTCTTATTTACTTTTTGGAAAATTCTTTTATTAAATTTATTTCTTCACACTTGATGAAGTGGAACTTTAAGGCATATTTTCTAGCTCACGAACGTTCTAAGTGCAAATATACCCACAGGCATGCATCTATGATGGAAAACTTTTCGCATTCGAGTTGAGAATTCATCTCCATCATAAACATAAATGATGATATTTTCAGGTTGAACATAACGACAATTATTCGACTGCATATGAATGCTCAACTTTTATCTCTCTTCAAAAAAAATATTAATTTTTGACGTACGAAATTTTTTTTTAAAAATTATTATAGCCACAGATATTGTGGAATATTATACGCTCCGAAACATAAATATAAAGACTTCATTTTTTAAGTCAGATAGATTGTAATTTCTCAGCAAGTATTTGTTTTAAAATATAAGAGCCTCGTTATAACGAAGTCAAAATGTGTTCGCAACATTGAGAGTTCACAACAACCGATGTACTGAATAAATTCGTTATATTGAATTGTATAGAAAATTCGTTTAAAGGATAATGGAAGGGGAAAAAATTAATTATATTCTAAATTAAACCATAAAACTCTAGAAGAAACTTCTTCACTTACTTCAAAACTAATAATTAATTGCGGGATATTCGTTAAATTCGAACTCTTCTAACATTTAATAGAAAGAAATTCAATCAAACTATTTTAAAAATTCGCCAAAACGCGAAATTGGTTCTAAGCGAATTCGTAATAACGAGGTTCGACTTGTTAAGCTATTTTAGAATTCCACGAAACACTTTTTAAAAAATGGTGTCACCATATTTATATCTCGGAGTGTTTCATTAATTCCCCATTATTTTTTGCAAACTTGCATATCAATTTCATATCAGAAAATGGCAGCATCTTTCCTGTTTTCTACTCAACTTTAACGTAACATGCGTCGAGAATTTTTCAATTGGTGTCACATGGAGAGTAATCGACTTGCAGTCAATATTTGCAGTCTGCTTCGTTGCTAAATTTTTGATAGGATGCACCCGTTTATTTGTTCTAAATCTCTAGTAATTCTTTTATGTGACTCGTGGTCTTTCTGTGTCGTGGTAGTGGAATTGAATGTCAAATCTTCTAGAAAAATATTAAATTCTGTACAATTTCAGTATATAGAATTATAAATTTATATGTAATAAGAACTGTTTGTTTATTTATGGAGGGAAATTCCATTATTGCAGATTTCTCCTATATATATATCAAGGATAATGGTTTCAAAGTGGTTGTAAATAAAAACGAATATGAAAGATGCGTGTGAATAGATATTTGAAACAAGTGTGTACCCAATAAACAAGCTAATGTTATTTCAGTGTTGATCAGAAGTAAATTTACAAAATAGATGTGTTAAATCAATGTTAAAAAATGTCATTTAATAAACATTGTTTCAACGTTGATTCAATGTTGAATGAACGTTAAATCTACCGTAAGTTTATATCATTCAATTCTAATGTTGTTTCATTGTTTATGTGACAATATTTATTCAACATTTTTTATAACGTTAAAATTTTTTTTTTTGAATTGTGTAAATGTAAATAATGTTGAATCAACTTTGTGCTTTAGTGGATGCGGATGTTTCGTGTATTAGTAATTGAAAGTTTGCATTTAATGCTGCTTTAAGGCTTTTGTTGATAAAATGAGTTTAAGGTCAGAGAATGCAGAGATACAAGAATGATTATTTCTGTGTTAATGAGTGAGTCCAAAGGGTAGCAAGGCTGCAGCCAATGGGTGACAAGGGTCACAATTCTTCAATTGTTCCGGCCAATTTCAGTGCTAGGCTCAATTAAAATGTAATAATCTACTGCAGGTATTTGGTTTAGAAAACTAATTAGAAATTTTATAAATATCTGAAGTAGAATTTCAAGGATATTATTTATTAAAGAGAGAAAGTCTTTCCAAGTTATATGTAATTTATTCATTTGGAACTTACTTAATAGAGGCAAAAGTTAGAATTACTTAATTTTAACCAGTATTTGTTATGTTATTCAGTTACAGCAACTTTAAAATCTAACTATTTTCAACTTCAGGATTAAGGCTGTAGCTGTGATGAGTGTTATTGTATTTATCAATATAAAACAAATATTACCTCTTATGTAATAACTAGTTAGTTATTGTCAAAATACGTGTAATAATAGTTGTTATTCAAGAGTTTTTTATAATACATTTTTGAATAATTCATAGTTGTGCAGACATTAAAAAACTATAAATTTAAATTAATTATGATGACAATTGACCAACTTTGGTTAGTTAGAGCGCTAAGACTCAAAATAAAGTCTAAGATCTTTCAAAATACGAAAAATAAAGATAGCGTCACTGCAGTGAAACCAACAAAGCCTTACATTAGGTGCATTCAAAGTTAAATGGATTCTCAAGAATCCAATTATTTTGATTATTCCACAAAATCAAAATCTGATTCTAACTATGAATGACAAACTGATTTTAGATTGATTAAGTCAAGTCTTTACATTAACCATGCTAAATTAAGTCTTTGCTCGTAGGGGCAGCAAATATAATTTCTACAATTTTTTTTACAATTTTTGGAAAAAGGTAGATTTTTTGTAAATAATTTACATTTATAAATAATTTATTTGCAACAACTATAAAATTTTAGTGAAAAAGTTGTTAAATATTTGAAAATTTCAAAACAAAAAAAAAACTACTGCATAAATTATTGAAATTTGCACTTTTGTATTACAAAAATTACTATATTTACACAATTTTTTTTAGCTGGGTTACCTCAGTTATTTTGACTTTTAACTGCTGTATTTCAAAATAAACAAATCTTTTACAATTTATAGCATTGTCAAAATTAATGAAAATTTATATTAAGTCTATTTGTACACACAGCTACGTCAAAAGTTTCTTTTTTTGTGTATTCTTCTGGTGTTTCCATTTGTTTGTGTCGTGGATCAGAAGGAATGCATTGCATTCTTATTTGGCACTCGAACGACCATGGCGTAAGGTAAACAAGAGCCGATGGCGCCTTCCCAAGTGACAAAATAATCATTTTCTGTCGGAAATTAGTGAAGCCTGAATGCAATAAGGCAACTCGTGTCCAAATTGTTCTCGCGTCTTTTGATCGATGGTAACGAGGGAGTTTCATCCACGCTATAGAAAACACGCTCACATCTCCTCCTGGCCAATTTATTGCGACTCGCGCTCTTAAATCTTATCGATTCGATGACAAGATATTTTTCTAAATTCCATCTTTTAAGTATGTACACGTACACAATTCAGTTCCGGTTCGTTAAGCCATTTGGATCGATTATTTGATGACTTTCCTTAAATCCCTTCACATTTAACCTCTGTTCATTGATTGTTCCAAACTATTTACCCGTGCATAATTTTAAAAATTAACCATTAAGGAGATTTAGTGTTACCACCTGCACTTTGCAGATTCGTCACGTTTGAATTAATAAGAAATTTGTGTTGTGTATGAGATTTGTTACATTTTTCTCGAGGGTACGAGAATTTAGATTGTATTCTCTGCGCTTCACCTTAAGTGGATCTGCGTTGAGGTAAAATGGTTTGTGAATTGTAATTCTGAAATGAGATAGATTTAAATCCGTCTGGAATATTGTTTCTGTGAATCCCGATTCTTTAATGCTGATTTTAGTCGAGTAGAAGGAAAGTTCTTTACTTGTGGGGTGTTTGAGCCGTTGCCATGGTTACAGTGGATTTTGTCATGAGACATTAGGTGTGTGAAAGGTGTAAAATTTGTGGTTGGTGCTTTGATGTGCTTTAAGGAATTAAAATAAAAATAATAAAACTTTTTAAAGGAAATTTTAATGGAAAATTCTGTTTTTGAAATTGAAAACAGCAGTTTTTATTGGATTTCATTTTGCTGTAGTGATTGAAAAATTTGTTTTCGATTTATTTATCTTTTCCTTTACTTTCTGTCTTTGTTTTAATTGCATTTCCAATTTTATTCTACAATTTTAAATGTAAAGTTCAGGCTTTGGGTTGTTTTGGATCATTATTTTCACTATTCTAAATGTTTTTCTTTGTTTTGTTATCTTATTGATTTGTTATGTTGCTGTAAATTTTTAATGATGCTTTTTGGTTCTCTACAATGCTGTTGTTTGGCAATTAGATAGGTATATTGTTTAGGATTGCCAGCAGCTGCTGTAACCAATCACAATTCGGGACATATGTGTAGTCAGAAAAGAAAACAAATTGTGAACTTTATATTACCTTAAATTAAACTTTAAAAATCTTACACAAGTCAAAAAATCTCTGACTGGTATTAGGTACAACTGCCACAAAACAAGAACCATTCATGAGTAAAAAGAGAGAAAAAAAGAAAGCCATGCAAAGAGAAGAAGGGCCGTGGCTGAAACCAAAAAGAGAGAAAGAAAAACCATGATTTTAACCCTATCAGGGACAACAGGGCTTACGTTTAGCATCACAGGAAAGTTTGGTGTATTGCCATAGTGATGGAACAAGGGAGAACCATGAAGAGGTAGACAGTTGGTTGCTGCCCCCTCTTCCCCCACATTGGTTGGCAGGGATGACCAGAGTCTGTAATATGGCCACTTTCGTTTCCAGTATAATCCAGGCCTATGTTGCAGCATGGCAAAGAAAAAGAAATAAGAATAGCGAAATGTATTTGGATTTCTGACCTACCAAAAGAAACATTATTTGTTTCTAAATCTACAGCATCAGAGATTGAATTTGAACACGAGTTACTAATGACTAGTTTTATAAAATTTTAACACACATCCTTCATTAAATTCCCTTTAAATCTAAACAAATCAAGCAACTTCCATCAGAAATAGTAATTCGAAGTAATTCGCGTACTAATGGCAATTTCCTCTCATGATAAGAACTCTTGATCACTTTTGATTACTGTTACAACGAGAGAAACAGTTTTTGCCTTTCACCTTCTTTCAACTTCAACAAACTGAAAAAATCGTTAATACCAATTAAACATTAACTACATCAGACCCTGAATTAAAAATAAGCCAACAAAGATTATTTTCCCTTCTTAATTCCCAAAATTGTAATTAAAAATCGCACAAATTTACATTTCATTTAACATCTCCTGTTTACATTTTACAATCTGATTTATACCACGATTCTTAACCGAAAACGTCAGTTTGATATCTAAAGAGATTTACTGAATGCGTAGGTATGCATTCATAATTACGTTTTATTTTATCCTTTAGCGTTTCACAGCATCGTATAAAACATTGAATTACACTACGGAATACAAATTGTAATAAATATATAATTTAACTTTACAATTTTTTTCAACATATGAACCTAGCTTTATTAGTGCTGCGTGCCTTGGTTACCAGTGGCAAAACGTGTCGGTTGGTGGTCGGGGTGCACATTTCACTAGACTTGGTTTTGGTGAATCAGCAACTCTGAGCTTCACTTACGGCCCCGAAGGGAGCGCCAATGATATTTTGCCTGGTAACGCAAAGGAAAGGACGAGTAGTGTGGGGCGTCTGGGTTGCACATGATCCGAATGGCGGCTCCCAGGTACCTTTGGGAATAAAAACTCAACCCAACCTGATGCCTTTATACCTGTGTCTGCGTCATATACGATCGCTTTCTTACAAGTCCCTGATGAATTCGTCCTTTCTCTCCATCTCCACATCCTTCCCTTCTTCTCTTTGATTCTCTTCCCGTTATTAAGACGTCGCTGTGCTGCGCCATTAAATCCCATCTCTTTTTATTTTGTTATTAGGAAGTTATTAGTAAGAGATTTTGTCCTTAGCGTTTTTGTCACTCCATTTTCCCGACTTTTTTTTTCTTTATTTCCGTGGAATATATTTTATTATGTCGTCACGTGGAAATTGAAAAGAGAGAATAAAAATTGAAATGTAGTGTAGGTAAAAGAGTTTTTAAGTGGGTTTTATTGACCGGTTTTCGGTGAGTCGTTTAAAGTTTGGGAAACAGAGATTATTAAAATTTTTGCAATATTCAACGGGATTAAGAGCGGAGCTTTAAAGTTAATTCTCTAAGTTTTTTTCCCAGTTTTTGATAAGTAATATCAAATCTGGAGTGTGGATTTTATTATTTTTCACAATTTATTTGCTCGAGTGTTGCAGTGAAGTTTTGCTGGAAGTGGTAAATTTTGGTGCAATACTCGGCCAATTGAAGGATGTAGTGGCTGTTTCGGTTCTATGAAGTGTCAGTGTTAAATAATTTGAAAATAAAAGTTATGTGGGATTTTTTTATGAATTTTGGGAAGTTTATTTTTTTTTGTTTTTGTTTTTGTTTTTTTGTTTGTCGATTTTTTAAAAGATGTTATTGAAAATTAAGTGTTACTTTAATTATTATTTTCATCAGTTTGATCAATTTTTTCTCTATTGATGTCAGTTTATGATAATTTAGAATTGTGATTTCAATTACAATGGAATTTATTTATGTGTCTTCTTATTTGATGTAAATTTTTATCTATTTTTGTAATTTATTTAAATTTTTTAAAAATCAGGATAAAAATGTCCCAAATAGGACGTAACAATGTTTGAATGTTGTATGAATGTTATTTTCATATTCAATGTCTATTTTTTTA
>JAQIXT010000679.1:0-26694 GCA_034700445.1 Stenotaenia linearis | reverse complement strand
AAAAGAAAATTAACTATTTTTCACCATTAACAAAAGAAAAATAAACAATAAAAAATTTCTGCTTTTGCTCTTTGAATGCATCTATTGAATATCAATGCTGTTTTCTTCAGTCCTCAAGAATCGACTCAGGAAAAACGTATGATTTGGTTTTCACAACAACAGTATTCAACTTGCGAGTGCATGCATTACAAGCAAAAAGTACAAGGGCTTTCCTTCAAATACGTAACGCCAGAAACGTGAAAGAAGGCAGTTTAACTAAGGTGTTACAGCGCTCTTACAAGAGGCGCCATTCAGAAGCCTTGCTAACACAGTTGCCAAAGGTACTAAATTAAACTCTCAGCGTAACCCTCCCCCAAGCAATCGCAATCCAACAGCAGCAGTGCGAGAGAAACCAAGTCGCATGTAAAAGGGGTGAAATGATGATATTTTTACTGTAAAGTGGGAATAAGTTTAAAATCGCTAATTTTGGTTTACGTACTCTTTGAACAACCTCACACAAAACTTAACATTTTTATGACAACATTTTACGTTAAGACATCACCGTAAAAATGTCATGAGCAAAATTTCGCTCGCAAAATTATCGCCTGACTAAAACTCGTTAAAATCTCCAAACTCGTAATTAAATTTATCTTCAGGGGTTCCCTCCTCCCATTCCCGAACACTGTTTACTGTATAAACATCCCACTATTTGTGTGCACATTCCGAGAGGTGATTACCAAATAGTAATAGTTATTGATCCACATTTCACCATTAATCATTCCTAAGCAACAAGACCTGTCTCCTTAACATTCCAATAATTTTGCCAGATCTTATTTCGCCATCGTTATTTCCGCGCATGACGTGTTTCAGGCGACATTTTCTTATTTTCTTAAAATTACCTCCCAGTTTTGACAGATTACAAATTGCAGTTGTTTATCATTTATCTTAGACGTAGGCATGAGATGCCCAATATGCAAACTCATTCAAATATACTTGTTGATTTAACAAAAGAAAATACCAGTCGAAATTGTTTATGTTACATTTCAAAGTAGAAATTTAAGGAATTTAACGTAATTAAAACGAGAAACAAGTCTTAAGAATTAAAAATTTCAATGATAATCTAGAAATAATGAGAAATAAAACCCATAAATATTCATTAATTCATTTCTTTTCAATCCGGAAACCTTTAATTTTGGTTTTGGCATTAAGTTAATTATCTTTAAAAAAAACAATTATTTAAATTATTGACTGTCGCAACGAGCTGAAAGCTGACACATGCAAAGACGTCTCTTCATTTTTTTTCAATTTGAAATTTTACTCAATTTATTTGTTTGCTTATTTATCAATTTAGTTTCAAGACACCGCTCCTTTTCTAAGCTTTGAACTCATAATTTATATATCGCCCAAACTATAAAGCTGAAGTAACGAACTTATTACTATACTCATCTAGAAAGAAATAAGAGAAGTAAAAAGCCAAGCAACTTAATCAATGTTATATCCGACACAGCCAATCAATTCAGTAAAAGATATAGTGACAGCCAATCAGCTCTCATTTGTAGCAACAGAGTAATCAGGATAGACGCACCTGACTAATTCCATTCTAAGCACACGTGACAGTAGAGGAATGGCCGACCTTAGTATTGACCGAATTAATACAAACTTCTATTTCACTTCTTGGAAATACAAATGAAATCTTAAAAAGGTTAAAAGGTCGATCTGTTTTTAGATAAATGAGGAATTTCTTAGTGGAATAGACAGCGTTAATAAAGAATTCAGCAATACTCAGCAATTTTTTCATTAAAATTGAATTAATATGAGATGAAGTTCACTGATATAATGAATATTCAATGAGTACTTCATTATTTCGAATGTTTTTCAAGCCGTTTCATTATAAACAGACAATAATTTTTTACTCGCGTATTAAACTCATTCTAAATAAATTTGAATCAATTTAAGACACATTTTTATAAATTTCGGTATTTGACATGGTAAATATTACCTTGCTGTTTTTTTGACAGGCAAAAAAATTAAATTCTTCATTTTTCTATGCAAAAACACCAGTGGGATGTCATTACACGAGTGAATTGTACTACAAAGTTTACGAGGTCTTCAGTTAAAAACTTTACAGTTGAGATACAATAGATAAATCATGACAAAATGTCTTCAGTCTACTGCAACTTTGAAAAATGTGAACTGCTAAAATATTAATAGAAATATAAAAGGAAAGTTCACCATAATTTCGAGGAAAAAAATCCTTGGCAACAAAAGCAAAATATTCATTTCACAACTTGCTGAAAGTAAGAGAAAAAAGAAAGAAATCAAAGTTTTTATATTTTGTCACATCCATTTACTTGAATGAAGTATATCACTTAGAGCCTTCTTTTACAGAACGAAGGAAGAAAACAAACGACTTATTCCTGCACTACAAACTTAACCCCTATTTGGAATCTGGGTGGTTGCGGGGTGTACTGACGCCATGTTGGAAAGCGGTTATGGAATGAAACAGCGTCGTGAATGACCATCATAAAGTCGGGGGCCGGCTGCACGTGCTTTATGGATCCATAAAGATAAATTCCCAGCAGCCACAACAAGAAGCGAGTGTGCAACTCAACTGGAAACGGATCCATATTGCAACCGAGGAAACTTCAAAAAGCCAAAAAAGAAAAAAAAATTACCAGGATTATTATGCAAACTGGGAGACCACACATAGCATTATGGGATTGATAGTCGTGTACTTACCTCACCACTTTTACCGCTAACTTCACTTCTTACTGTTCTTTTATTCATAATTAGATCTGTTCCTCACTTTATCTCCCACAACTCACCTGTAATTTTTTCCCCACATCTTATATGAGCATATTCATTCCAATTCCAGTATAAAATTAACATTCCCAAATTACATTTTCCGTAGCCTGGCTGGATTTATCCTCAACGGTTCCACCTATTCCCCTTTGTTGTTTAGTTTACTTTTTCTTATTTGGCTCCTTCGCCTTCGTTCCACTTATCTGTCTCGACTTACACCCTTTGCGACATAATCAGATTCTTACTTTCTTTTCCTTTGTTGTTTTTTTCCACAACCATTTCCCCCCTTTTCCCATTATTGTTTTTGCAACTTCCTCAAGGCATACGGACTTGTCTCTGACTTATTCCAACACTTTTTCCAGCACTTCCCTTCTTTTAAGCTTATTTGCTATCCCTATGGACATTTCGCCGTCAAACGCCAGTTAAAATCATTGTTTTCTGGCACCATTACTATTACCGCCCCGCGGTACTGGACGAAATTGTCACCAAGCTAACATCTCGCTGCTGAAAAATTCATCCCAACACTCCTCCATCTATCGGAACGTTGACAACTACACGAGACAAACATTTCCGCAAGTTCTCTGGGGATTAAAAAAAGAAGAGGAGGAAGGAAGGAAAAAAATTGATGAGATGTGTATTTTATAGTTGGGGGACGTAAAAAAGTAGGGCGTAAAAAAGTAGGCCTTGGAAACAATAACGTGACAACATAAGCTTGAAAAGGAAATTTTGAAATTGTAGAAAAAATTCGGATTAAAATTTATATTAATTTTGTTTATCAGTTTTAATTTGAATATATTTTCTGAATTTAGTTTAGAATCAATTGAGTAACTGATGAAATGTGCTGATTGACTATTCATTACTCTCAGGAAATACTACATCTTTCTTTATCTCTTTAATCTTCCTTAAAGTTTCTATTAGGATTAGTTAAATTATAAAAACGCACAAAAAAGTGAAATGAAATAACAACCGACACTTAGGCTTTAATTTCCCTTAATGTAAAAATAAAAAAATTAAATTTGCATGCGATCTTATTAAAAATATTAGTTAAAAAACACAACTAAACTGTTTACAATTATTAAAAACCCTTTTTCACCAGGAACCAACTCCTCTGTAATTAGATTACACAACATGAAATGAGAACATCCCGTTTGTCGTACTCTCAACCATACTTCAACTTTAACCACCTAATTTAATAAGTAGAGTATTAAAAAATAATCTGTAGTTTCGCAGTAACTAAAAATTTTTAAAAAAAAAGAATCGTTCATATTTCTGTTTGAATAGAGAAAAATAAATCCGGTTAAGCCTATTGTAAATAGAAATAGATTGACCGCATAAATGTAATTTAAAACTCGGTTTAATTACTTCGTCGCATGTTAGGCCTCGTGCTTATGGGCGCAATGTACTTTAAAACCTTCAAAGTGAATAGCACAGAATAATGGCAATGACATAATGATTTGTTCGATAGCAAGCGCCACTTGAAGCTAATGGAGTCAGTCTTGGCCGATTATACTAATTAACCAATCGCAGGCAATTAAATCAGGAGCCTGTACTCGTGGCGTTCTGGATTGCTTCGTTAACCCAGCAGAGTGTTGTCTACATTGAGAAATGTACATTTATATTTTCCATTTAACAAATGTCAAAAGCAATGCCAAAGTCGCTCGCCATCTCCGAGTTTGCACTAAATCCGTTGTGACAACGAGCTTAAGGTTGCTCACACACATTAGATTAATGGCAAAAGGAAAAAGATATAGTTACTTTGTGTCTTTTGAAATAAGAAATTGTATCGTTGTATTCCATTTTTCATGTCTGACGCTTGATGACTGCGGACACTTTGCAAAACGAAGTGAATTATGGGGGAATTTTAATTAAAAGTAAAATTTACACGCAAATTTACATCATTATCGGTTCAATTAAACAACTCTCTCGCGATAAACCAATGGGATCTTGCCTTATCTCATCAAAATGAGATGTAATGGCGGGGAATTTCTCGAACTAAGGGATCGGAAACTGCTGCTCCTTTTGATCTACAGCCGCAAGAAAAGGTTAATTAACCCGCGTTGCAACATAATTAATGAACCGTTGCTCGAGTGTTTAGTGGGAAGTGTCAATGAAACAATGTTGCCTCATCATTGTTTCCAATTAACAACATGTCGATCAGGGATTAACAGCAAACCTGAAGAACGCTCAGTTTGAAAGCAAAGTGTACCGTCGTGTTTGTTTTTTTTCCAATAAAAATAATAAAAGAATTTCCATTTCATTATTGGATTTTTTTTTCCCATTTTGTATTTTATAGCAACGTCTTCATTCCTATTTACTCTTTCGTTCATGTTTCAATTTCTTATTCTCTTCCTCCTTGTGCACTTGAATACATTTTCATTGCTATTATCATCCTTTACTAGGACTGATCCAATTTCTGCTTGCAACGAGGTGAGCTCGTGTTGCTTGAAGCACAATACTTTGTCGGTGACATATTTGCACAATCCTGTCATAATTTAATTTCCCACAACCAGACAAATAAAAAAAAAGAAAAAAGAAAAAGGAGGGGACAACAGCTGTATATCTGCACCATCTCCATAGCAACAGACTCTGGTTTCCTTGGCAACGTGATGGTGGCTAACTTCCTGCTTGGCTCTTATCTTGCCAATGTTTCTTCCTGTGTATGTTTAAATTTAGAAGTCTCTTCTAGGATTTCCATCTTTCAACAAACAAGTGCAGTTAAACCAAAGAAAAAAAAGTGATCAATAAAAAAAGGTTTAAAAAAAAGCCGTTAATTAATTCAATTCGCATTTAAAATTGTAAATATTGCTTATTTTTTACGTCAATTTTCTCTTATTTTCCCAAACCGAGTTTGTTTATTTTTCAACCGGCGATACACTTCATCGATCGGCACAATTCCTGCTTATCAAACTCCCAAGTTTAACAGTTCGCCACAACTGCAGCCTATTCATTTATGCTTCAACCACATCAATCACACCGCACAAATCGACGATAAAATAAATACATAAAATCACGATGGAAACTCGTTAGAAGAAAATACAGTATTGTGAGATTTCTCTTTTTATTTTCACCCATTCGGAAAATTCGTATTGAATGAAGCACTCAGCACAGCAATAATCCATTCCAATTGCTTTCAACCATTTGTGAAATTGCCATTCTGTATACTTAAAACTCAAGCAGGTCAAATGCATCAATCATAGAAACGAAAATCAATCCGTTTAGTGGCGTAATTGCCTTCACCTAGGGGTCAGCTATTCACAGTATAATGTAATTAACTGCAATTCTCTTGATAATGTTCAACCGAATTTTCAAGCCCAGCTTCAATTTGTAAATTGTAGAATTCTAATACAATAGGCTGAATGAAACTGCTAAAAATTTAAACATTTCAAATAGTTAATCGTTTATGTTGTGAAATCTAATGCAATAAACCTAATAAACAAAGCACACAAAGTTCCACATGAGAATTGCAACTAGATGAAATGTTTAAAAGAGTCTCAGGAAACGAATCAAACAATCCTCTATTAAATTAGATTTATGCGAGTAGGATAATTATATACGCCAACATATAATGCATTCAGCATTTTGAAATAAATAGTATTTTCCATTTTATCTCTTCTAAAAAAAAGTTTTGTTGCCCTCCGGCTCGATTGTGGAATTCCATAAATGGAAAGAGATAATGAAGAAATGAATTACACTCGTAAAATTGTATGAAACATCATACTTGTTGCCTTTCAAGTTAGAATCATTTAATTATCAGCTTGTTATATATCTTAAACCATCACGACCATTAATCTCATGTGCCGAATTAATTTACCGCATATCTTCAACGTTCACTAATGACCATTAGACAAAACTATTAAACCATATCTAATTAAAACAAATTGAAACTTCCTTCTTTTAATCCCGAAATAAAACTCAATCTTTCATTTACCCCTTACATCACTCGCATAGTAACTCACAAATCATGCTCTGTGACAAATTAAATGCACTTGAAGATGCAGAAAATTTAAAGCCACAATGATGTATGCGACACTGCAAGAAATTTGTTGTAAAATAAATTTAATTATTGTAAATTTTTGTAAATCTGATGTTTCTTGGGGTGTGATTTTTTTTGAGGTTTTTCTAAATCTCCTTATTCAGCTCCTAATGCCCTTAAACTCGTTGGCATTTCCAACCTTATCTTCATTAGTTTCCACCGCCTGATTGATCACTGATCATAATCACCATGGGATTTGCAACATCGTTAGCTTTTTTCTTCACTCCGTTCATTGGCAACTTCCAAGGGGATACAACAAACACCCGGTAGCAATCGAGTAACCTAACAAATCTATTAACTTTCCAACCACACCGATCAACAACAACAACACATAAAGCGATCGAAGAATCCAACCCAATATGTAACTTGACCCGATTGATTTTTTGAAAGAAAAAAGAAAAGTTAACAATTTGAAAACAATCTTGCGTGCTACATATAATAACATAGCCTCGAGAATTTTGAATTCGAATATCCGAAAGGTAACACATAACGAACGCTCAATAGTTGCACGCGAGAGAAAAGCAGCCTAAAGGAATACAGGGAACGTTAAAGATCACGACGAAAAGCTGTAAATACCAGATGAAAATAATCATGTGCAAACAAGGAACACTTTCTGCCATTTAGGTTCCCTAAGGCTGGAAATAAATGACCAAGACATAACTTAGGAATTTAATTCTTGCCCGCATAAAAGCACGAGTATGCAATTAACTGAAAAAGGAGCTGAAAAAATTTATTCACCAAAATGAAATTCCATATCAATTAAACCCAATAACGTTCAATTAAACCAATTTGTATCAATTAAAGTTAATGCAAAACAGAAAAATGATGCCAACAAGGGACCAAAGCCAATTATAATACGATCTTGCAAGTAAAACTTGTTAAAAGTCGCTCCCTCGTTCTCTCCCCCTCCTTTAATTTTGTTACTCTGTTCCTTGAACCGCACTAAAGAATTGGA
This sequence comes from Stenotaenia linearis, assembly GCA_034700445.1. NCBI lineage: Eukaryota > Metazoa > Arthropoda > Chilopoda > Geophilomorpha > Geophilidae > Stenotaenia > Stenotaenia linearis. Next base: position 18,925 of record JAQIXT010000679.1, on the reverse strand, counting down.
ATGTCTTTTAACTGGCCAGAAACCAAGTCTCATTCAAATTCCATTTCTCTTAATGACCAATCTTGCTCGATTCCTTCAGGGATTAAGTGCCAGAAACAATTTACAAATAAGCAACCACTAAACTTGTCGGCATCCTGCTACGCACCTAAGGTCACCTCATTACACGTGCACCTCATTGTCTTCAACGAGTTTTGGGCACAATCGACTCCAATTTGTAGCCAAAGGGGTTGTCATCAGAGAAGGGGGTTTCAGTCTATCCACTATTGTGTACTTGATGGGGATTTTGGCGGGAATTACGCATGCTTTTGGTGGCACCTATGTGTGGTAAGGCGGGGTGGGGCTGGTGGAGAGGGGATTGGTTCCTTATCTTGCCAGTACAGCAGGCTCCATGACCTCTCTATTCCATTTATACAGAAAATGGAGTCTAGCAATGAGCAGGAATGATGGGTGGTGTTATCACGATGTTGACCACCCCTCAATTCATAGCCCCACCTCCGTTGATAGTCTGTCTGTCGTCCTATCAACACCCAATGGATTTGTCATTGTTCAGATAAGGACGTTACACGACAAACAATAAAATTGCACGACTAATGGTATAGTTGCAAACCGATACGAAAAAATTGCAAATGCATTTATAGATAAAAACAAGAGAGAAAAAAACAAAAGTTAAAGGTAAAGGAAACAGTAGATGACATAGGCAAATGCAAAGTAGGTTTTAAAAAAAAAATCGCTAGAATTTTCTTCTTGTCAAATATATGTATTCTTATCAGCTTTTGGCTCATGGTCTACACAGAAAAATGTAAAAACTCATCCTCAAGGGCCTTGCTTCATCTCGCACGTGCGCGTTCGGAAATTGCCTTACTACATTTCTCTATACTTACTACCTACCACTTCCAAATTCTCCTGTTTCCAACAATCCCCATTTACCTCACATCTACGAAATCGTGATTAACAAACTTTTCGAACCGTGTTTGTTCACAATTTGTCGATATTAATTCCTGCGAGCAAATTTTTGCAGCCCCAAGATTTGCTTCTTTAATAATAAATCCCATTGCATAAATATTTCTGTTTGCGAAATGTTCTTCGTAGAAAATCAACATCAAACGAACGCAGAAGGAAGCGATTGAAACTATATCTCCTTGGGTTTCAAGATTGCAAATTTGATTATTTTACATTAATTTCGCGAATATTCTTTTATTCGACGTCTGTTTGCGAGATAAGTTGATTCAGCCCTTTCTTATTAACAATTTCACCTTTCTATTGACTCCTCGCATTAAATATTAATTTCTATTAAACTTTAAAATTTTTCTACGAATTAATAAATAAAATGGAGACAACGATGTTGTTTGCCCTTATTTCGTCTTACTCATAGATATTGCATCTGAGCGCAAAAACAGAGTGACTGATTACATTTTCATCAAGGTGCAATCACGTTAGGCGCTGACCATTACTTCTAAGAGGTTTATCCATGCCACGATCGAATGAATTCAAAATTCAATTTCATTCCGTCGTAACCGAATCCATTTCTTAAATAAAATATTTACAAAAACACTTTTGACGACAGCCGCGAAGTAACAACAAATTATAAATTGCTCTTTAAAGCCACGTGGCATTCCTTTCTCCCTTTTTAATTAAGGAATGCGCGTGTGCAATGGAACATCGCTTAGGAGTAGTAAATTGATGGCGGCTGACCATTTCCAAGTGCCTACATCCTACTTACAAGTGATCAAGGCAGAAACAAGACTTGAAACAAACTTTTCCTCCTGAAGAAACTGATTTATTGAAATAGGCCTCAACCGCGAGGAAAAGAAGATGAAAACGACCCCTAACGGCAAGCAATGGCAACATTTGGCAAACCCCAGGCCTTCTCCAAAGTGAAGGCCTTGCATCTCAACTAACTCAGACAAGAGAAAAAGCTAAGGTAAGGGGCCATGGGGCTCGAGAAATGTCTTCGGCATAGCTCGCAAGACAGAGATTAAAATGAATTGCTTTTATCAACACTAGAATACCAATGTATCATGAGTAAGAAAACTTATCTTGACAATAAATATTTGCAATAAATTTGTCAACTGGTAAATAATGCAGTTACGACCTACCAACATCTGGCAGATGCATCTCTTGAATTACAGTTAACGTCACTGAAATTTTTTCTTACCTGAAATAGAAAGAAACGATGCAATTAGACTAAATAAAATTTTTTTTAAAAATTTTAAAAATTTTAAAAAAATTAATAAATCGAAAATAAAATCTCGATCACGTTAGAATTTAAAATATTTTAAATTTTCCGATGAATATGTATAGTGAAAATAGCGTTCACCCTGGGGAATCTCTTTAGTCTGTCAATAATCAATGAAAATGGCTGCTGGCATTATTGGATGGGATGCAGGGAAAGGGGCAGATCATTAATGCAGGTCATTCTTCAGCTTTTCACTAATCAGCCTTTGAAAATGAGAGAATATTTGCAGTAAAGCATACAATGAACGTCATGTGAGTCGCAATCAATTACTCGAGGAAAGGGTTAATGAATGGAGAAAAAGGTGGAAAATAATAATAAAATTTTGATTAAAGTAAAAGGAGGTAAGCAAAAATATAAAATTGATATTTTATGAATTTTTAAATTCGATGCATAGATAAAAAGTGGGAAATAAGGCGCAGCTGCTTGCAATTCAAATAAACACGGACTTATCCAGGTACTATAAATGCAAATGTTAAGGAAACTGTGTATAAATAAGATGTTTATCCCCTTCTCAAGGAGGAGGTTGAATTCGTCTGTCAAGTGTCATTCAAAACAAACTAATGATTTTTCAAGATGTAGTCCACTTTAAGAATCAATAAAGTTTTCTACGAAATCCGTCACATTTCTAATGCAGCGAACAAAATCACGAGCGATAATCAAATAATGATAAACTCGGAATTTTTTTTAATGAAAAATGTGGGGAGTTGGGTAGATTGAGAGACGAGAAAGAGGAGAAGAGGGGGGAAAAAAGAAAAGAAATTACACGCTTCATATCCTAAAAACCTGTAGAAAATTACAAAGACCTTCCCATTATATGAGCTTGGAAATAACTTAGAGAACATCATATGAACTGGAAGATAACTAAGAAGATCATAAGATCGCGCACTAGAAGACACAAAGAAAATTAGGTAAAGTCGTATATTATTCTCCAGTTCATCATCAAAGAGGAGTGGGCGTTAAAAACACCAACAAAATCAGGAAAAAGTTGAAATTGCTGCACTTAAAAATGAAATTGAGAAAGTGATTCACCGCGTAAAAAAATACTGACAAAACAAAAATCATTAAATTTAGGAAATTGCATTACTTTTACTTTTGTTACTATTAAACATGAAATTCAGATATGCATGTTTGCGTTAATAACTTTATTATAATGTCAATCTAGCAAGATTGCTGTCATTCTAATGTAATCAGTGACAGAGCTGCCATTGGATGTGGTAGTTATAGAATTTGAAGTCACTCAGCAGCACGGGTTTACTATACTATATTTTCAACATTTTGGTTATAAAAAAGGAATTCACATCTTCTTTAATCTAATGTACTACAAATGGAATGAGATGGAATTTGCTATTGTTGTAAACAATCAAAAATGTGCAGATGAATTTGCAGTTTTGTAAAACTGCATTTTGATTGATGAATGTAGCCTGCGCAGTAAAATAACGATACCAAAAAATCATGCAATTTACATTTTCTCAAAAAGACAAGCCAGGAAAACGGATACTATGTTAATTTTTTTTTAAAACGCAAATTGACAAACGAAAACTTGTTCAAAATTAAAATCTCTAACATGAAATGATAGCTAATACACCAAACTAAACAATTTCATTGGTGTAAAGTAGTTATCAGGATTTGTTCGATGGAAAATATGAAAAAATTAAATTTTGCCATTGCGCGATTTGTTTGTACAGTATTGTAAATTCCTGTAAATCTCATTTTTCTTGAATTCTAATATTAAATAAAATTTTACATTTTCGAAATCAGTTGTCTCCACTCGAGTTCCAAGTTTATTTAAGCTCTTTAAGAAGCTCAAAGCCATATAATTCAGTGGAACAGTTTAAAGGCGGGTCAATCAAAACATCTATTTATCACGTGACAAGTCTCTCACTTACTTTTCCATTTACTTTGACTTCTCCAAAAAATCCAAGAGATTGGAGGGAAAATGATTTTCACCCCTCGCACACCCTTTTCAGTCTCAAACATTACTTTTTCACATTAATGCCTTGTAAGTCAATCGCGGCGATTATCTTAACTTCGAGCAACCGCTTTCAATTTTATTCGCGTCATTAAAAAATGATAAGACGGATCTTTCAACATGGCATCCATTGCATACGGAGCCCTCTGGTGACCTTTTCTCGAGTAAACCAGGGGCCGACCATCCCCTGGGAAATTTGTGTTCCTAAGAAAAAGTCACGATGTCGCAGAATCAAGCCATGTCCATCCTCAAGTGGTCTTGTCGTTTCCATAGCAACGACCATTGAACAATTTTCCCCGTTTCCTAGCAACCCTTCAATTGGCACAATAAGTGAACGGCTTCGGTATATATGGACAAAGGAAAAGAATCCATCTGGACCGATTAGAATCCAATGAGCTTCATTAGCTTCTTTTAATCAGCCTAATTATCTTCTAAGGCTGGCAATTACAAATGAAAAAAAATGGCTCCAGCTTCCAAAACTCGTCACCGACAAGATAAATACTCAACCTAAATGACGGTAATTATAAACAAAATGCCATTAAAATCCCTTAAAATTACAAAATCATTACTAAATTTTATTGTTGCCATCTTTTTAAAATTAACTGCGATAAATCTTTAAGGAAACCCTTATTGAGCGATAAATCATTCAAGTCGTTTAAAAAACCTTTTATAAACGAGATCATATATTTAACAACCGTTTAAAAGACGTTTCAGTGCCGTGAGTGTAACAGATTAGTCTAATTTTTTTTAAAAATTTAAAAATTAAATTATTTTTTAATTCTGCATCGAGATAATTAAAAATCCAATATTAATAGCATTAACTGACGTTTATTTAAGTAAATACATTTTAAACGGCTTTTTTTTTCCGTATAAATTTTTAATTTTTTAAATTGGATTTCGGGTATCTTTCACATCTCTAACTCGCGCTTTCACTCTTATTACACTGAGGTTGAGCAAACTGAGCAGCGGCTTTTAAAGTCATTTTCGTCTCTGCTTTAACTCTTAAACCGCGCTAAGTAAAATACTGACACGTATGTTAACTGTGATGGCGCATGCGTCGTGTCCAAGGTCATGCCAAGTGTCAGCCAAGACGAATCATCAGTGGCAAGGTGCCAAATAGAAATCCAATCGGGAGGCACCAAATGCAGGGTGCATGACACAAACTTCTACCCTCGTATTCTACTGTCATAGAAAGCAAATGCTCGAGCCTTTAGGGATTAGGAAAACATGAGACTCGTGATACTACGCTGACGAATTGTTGATGAGCGGCCAACGAAAGAAATATATCCTTGCTGTTATAGCATTCACCAAATAAAGTTGAAAGTGGAATAACATTGTGGGCAATTTGGTTACCTTTTTACAACCGATTTTGTATGCATAAGTCAACTTAATGTTTTTTTTCAAAGTAATTTTTTTGTTAAATAGTTTACTTTTTTATCGAGAATTCTAATACGTGATGCTTTATTAAAATGTTAACAATCTACTATTGTTCTACTTCACAATTCTTGATGAGTTTGGTGTTAATTACATATTCCCCCCGAAATTTATCAAGTTGGAATGTCATCTTGTCCAATTTCATTGAAAGTTTGTATTCTGTAGTACTCTGTTAGTAATTTACTCTTTAAGATAAAATTTCATCGTTTTTTAACTGCAATCAGGACGAAATTATGAGCAATTACAATGTGGTATTCCAAAATTGATGTGAAAGTATGATTATGATAATTTTTATTACTATTTTCTATTTTCATTTAAAGGCAAATCACTGATTAAGTGATTAGAACCCATCACTGACTCAAAATTGCATTTGAGTCTGCAAAATCAGTTATAGTATACTCTTAATAATGGTTAGTACCTTGAAATTATCATTTGTACTGGTCCATACAAACCAGAAATCTTTAATTTTAGAAAGTATGGTATATACATTGTATATATATTTTAACAAAACAAAGTTTTCAGTTATTTATATACAAATACAGTTATTAAAGTTATTACAAAAATCTGGTTTGTGTCTGTTCCACAAACACAACCCAAGAAATCTGCTTTCCAAAGCTACTGGTCATTATACCACCTAAAATATTGCCTTCTTCTTTCATAGAAACATCCATTGAGTATTCAATTACATTACTTCTACAACAATCTCTTCATAACCATTACCAGATAGAAAATGAGACATTACCCTCCTTCATTTTTTATATGAGAATAAATATACAATCATTCTTAATAAAGAAATGAGCCAGGTCTAATAACTTATATCCACAAATCAGACAATTGGAAGTTAGTTGAGTAAATACATTTCTTTTTGTTTCCTACAGAACTAACCAGATCACAAAAATTAGTTTTCTCTCCCAATAAAAAGATAGAAATAATTGGTTTTTGATTGATATTAACAAAGTTTTTTTTACTTGTGCACCAACAAATTATAGGTAACATAAGTTTTCCCTCTTTTTTTAAAAAGATACATTGCTGTAAACTAATTAAAATAAACTATAACAAAAAGTGAACTGATTGTGTTCTGATTACACTGCAGCAACAAGAGAAAATAATGAATCCCAAGAAAGGTCAACTCTGTAATTGAGAGATAGTGGTTCGAATTTAATTTAGCTCCAATCCCGGATAGTAGGAGGAAAAAAGGAGAAAATAGAAAAAAATTAATAGCATTATAGTATTTCTTATCACAAGTGATTTGAAAATAATCAAAATATATATATTTAAATGTTTACACTTGGTGAAGTTGGCAGATGAGGTTTTTTATCGAGTTGCAACACTAATAAAAATGTTGCTGACATTACAAACGGAAAAAGCAAGAAATCGATGTAATGGAATTTGACAGCAACTAAAAAAAGAACGTCAATATTATATAAAATTGTATTGATTAACTATTGAGTACGAAATTGATGCAGCTCAGAAACATAATTAAAAAACATTATAAATTAATATTTAGTTTTTACATTTAATTCATTTACTATCGGGAGTTTTTTTGCGTAATTGCCCGTTAAAAAAAATTCTAAACGATAAACCAACTTGACAAAACTATCTAACCAGTTTACCTCTGTATGATGTGAAAAAAATTCGGTTGAAACGAAGTGAACTGTGAAGATAAGTGAATTCTGTTTTACGTGAAAAAAGTGGTCGATTTAATGCATGATGGAAACTAAATTTCGATATGGCTGAAATTTTCAGAGTGAAGTAACGCAATTGTATACTGTGAAGTAAACTCCAAGTTTTTCTTTTACTCTATTTGCCTGATTGTATGTTAAAGTGAGCATGAGTAAGCTTTAAGGCAAAAGCAATAAATTCATAAATTTTATATTTCTTTTCATTGAATGCAGATCAATTCTTAATCTTGGAACTAAACTACACAACATAAATAACAACTTCATTTTGTCAATTTTTGTGAATGGCCTCGAAATTAAAATTAAAAATGATATTTTAAATTGACACTTTTGATCATACTCGATACCTACTTATAAGATTGATTCTAAAACTCAATTACAAATGTCGAAACAGATTCAAACATGTTTTCACTCACAGTCCCCATTCAATTTTTAACTTTAAACATATTTAAATCAACTCAATATCATTATTGACATTTTACATTCACCTAATGGAATATTATTAAATAAAATCCCATTGAATTCCACTATGTACAAAACTTTCCTTACTGTCTTAGAAAATTAAATTTTCAAATCATAATTTCATCTCGAAAACTCATTACAAAATTCGAAATCTATACAAATTTAATATCCATCATAAAGATTTACATCTCCCATTTTAATTTAAATTTCTATTTAATATCACCAAACCTATTTTATTACATCGTCCGATTTAACCTAAAACAAAGGATAAGCAAACCACTATGAAATTTCATAGCAACATACATTTTTATCATGAGTTAAAATTGAAATGCTCCAGGTTTTAACCTTAACGTTATTATGCAAGGCACATTTAGAATATTACCCACAAGACCCACAGGTCATGCACTGTTGCTATGAATTTACGACATCTAGTTGCAATCAAAACGTTTTTCTCATTGTTTCAGATCATCTTTCCCCTGTAGGCACAACAGATTGCATCACGCGGAAAAAAATACAAGGAATTTATTTCATTGCACGAATAAATTGGCCTCTAGGGTTATGGTAAAATTTGAATTTTATTCAACTCATTTTTTCTCACTTTTTCTTTCCCGAATAAAAAAAAACACCTTTGAATATCAATAACAGATTTTTTTCTGGGAAAAACACACCATTAGCTAAGCAAAACACAACGAACTACGTTTTAAATTGCCTCCGAGTTAAATTTAACCTAATCACTAATCAAGCAGATGCAAATGAAAATGTGGGTTAATTAAAAATGGGAAATCCATTATTACACCTTACTTTGTAAACACAGACCTGTTTGGATTGTAAAGTTTAGCAAACAAGTTGTAGTTTTTCGATGCAAATTACGAAGGGAAAATATTTATAAGAAGAGATTTAAATGCTTTTAAGACACGCAGAGAACTTGTGTACGGTCTATCCGCAGAAAACTTTCTTAAAAGACATTTTTAAAACCCGTGGCTTTAGCTGTAAATCCCGATGGCACTCTTATTTCCACACTAAGAGAAACTCAATAGTTTTCTTTAAAAAGAAAAGTAAAATATAAAAAAGATAAAATTATTTTTTATTTTTCTTCTCTTTTCTTTTCTTTTCAATTCCGTTCATGAGTAAAATTTGATAAAATACAACATTTGACTTGTTTTTGTTTTTCCCTTCCACTTGAATGTGACAAATATTTTTCTATTATTGTTATTAAATTCGCTTTTTTATTCCGCGCATCTTTTAACAGTTTCAAATTTTCTCACTTACAATGAAATACAACACTTAAGTTTTGTCGCGCTTAATTAAAAATTCCAAATTGCATTTTTCATCTAAAAAGAAGTTTATATTTCACAACTTTTTTTTCTCCTCCGTTTCCCGCCCTAAAAATGTTTTCAGAGAACAAGGCACAAGTCGTTCGTTGCCTTGGTTACCAGCTGTCTTTGTAGTGAGAAGAGAGTTTGCCAATCTGGCTAAGCAGTAGTTGAGTCGTCCAATCGATTTTGGCTGGTAATAGAGGGGCAGCAAGCACCGTGTTAGATGTCTGTATATTTTATGGCTAGAGTGTACCAACGGAGGATATGAATCATACCCTTTCACTTATTCCTTTGCCCTATTCGATTCCATTACGCGAGGGAGGAATAGAATTGTTTCATTTGCGATTACGGCGCGAAATATTTAAACTGCTCATGAATAATAAAACATGACACCATATAAAATACATAACATTCCGCCGAAAAGTGCCGGAACGTTTGAAAAATATTTAATCCGACGTAAAACTCCATTTTCAGACTTTAACGCCAAACCGTAATTAGGTCAGATTTCAATTAAGCCACTTCAATTTGCTAAATTTCGTATTTGGATACCGACGTTAACCACTATTTAGGCACGAATATAAAGGACAATTATTACTTGTTGAGAACTCAATGGATCCTATAATTAATGTCGGAGATTTTGCACTTGACATAGCGTGCATTGCTACTTTGGATTTTTTTTCTTCCCTCTTTCCCCTTCTCATGAAGTTCCCATTCCATTGAGTGTAGAAACGAAATATATAAGCTATAAAATATTATGAGCAGAGCGAATAAACCTATTGGATTTCAACTCTCCACTTTTCACAGAAGCCCAGGAAAAAGATAAAATATACAGTACGCTCGGTAAAATCCATTTACTGCCTTCTCGAGCAATATCAGTTTGAAAAGTAAGCAAAAAAAGAAAAAAAAAGAAAAGGTGGGGCGAAATTTATTTTTAAATCCCAAAAATTAAATGAGATTTTAAAAAACAATAACATTTAAGTTAAAGTTTCGTACATTACAGAACTAAAATCAACCCCAAGTGATACCTGACTACAAATTTTACTTCGTTTTTCGCCACTGGATGGCGCGGTGTGATATATTTCATAATTTTTTTCCATTTATCTGAGAGTGCAACTGACATTTTTAAAGAATGGCCAGTATAATTCTTTCTAAGTAAACTTAAGGGGGAAGTTAAATGGCAAATTTTGGATAAAAATAAGGCCGTAACCTCGAGCCTATGTCTATAGCTCAACAGAATGAGCAAAAACCCCATTAGGTCCCTCTTGTTCACGTTTCTCATATTAACCCGAGGGTCTAAAGCTTGTAAAGCTTAAGATTACTAAAGATGGAGCAAAGCTTTCCTGTCTAAGTAGCTCAAGATTTAGTTCTTTTTTGATATTATCGCATTTTCAAAATGAGTGAAATAATGTCGCGCAGTGTCCGATAAGCTAAAGTCAGAAACCAAAATTCATGTCTTATTTAATTCCATCATTTATTTATGAACGAATCTTGGTAAATAGCCGATCCGAGCAAGTCGATCTATTTTAATGAACTTGTAATTTTATTTAAATTCAAGCGTAATTATTCATTCTTACATTGCAATAAGATGACAAAGTATCATGTTTAATCCAATCACAAATTGCAACTAATTTATCCAAGTAATCATCGCATCTGAGTATTCCGGCTTACTCAACTTGTCATCGACAAAGCAAATAATTTTAATTATCTCTTCACGATTGTGTCTTTGATGCAATTAAGGTGTAAGGTCCGAGTCATAATGATATTCCAATTGAATTGAAGTAGAATTCGATTAAAACTCTGTAGGAAACAAATTAAATTGGCCACAATTTAACACCTTTAAAAAGATATTCAAATGACACATGGGTAAAACTGCTATCTGTACTTATGATTGCTGAAACCCACTGGATCCATTACTACATGACTGCCTGGGGACACTCAATCACAGAACTGATGAAGCAAAGGCTGGTGCGCATGCCCACGCTCGAGTCCCCCTGTTGTGTTATCAGCAGTTGGAATTAGTACAAGGAAAATGTACAGAGGGCAAAGAGCTTTCTATTGCCAACACATTCTTTTTACATCTCGTTTAGCCATTGAAAAGCCTACTCGATACGTTATGCGATCATAAATTTTAAATTCAGGTCCAACTAACCTCATTAACAAATTTTAATTATGTACGAAAAAGTGCATACACACAACAAGGTTGCATCTACTTAAAGATCAATTAAGCGTTTTCTTTACACCGACATTAGAGGCCACCACAGGCCACTCCAATCTCCATGCAAGAGTGACAAAAGACTCGTGACAAGCCTATTTAACGCCTATATGCTGCGTGATGGCCCTGCCCGTAATTCAAAGGGACACAGAAGAGGCTTAGCTTCGAGGCATCGTTAAGCCCACCTAACTAAGGCCAAGTGCCTACCTTAAACCCTTTTAACACTTTAGAATAGCACAACAATTTAGTGCTTGAGTTATCGCAAGATGGAGAAGCAGGGAAGCGGAGGAGGGACAAGACGAATGACAAGGCGAAAGCCCAAAGCTGTTGCTAATCACTTGGATATGCTTTGGCTATAAATCTTAGCCTTCTTTCTCAACACCTTTAAAGTTATTAAGCGTTAAGAGCGCGTTCTTTAGATGCAGCGTTCGTGTCGTGAATTAGTCACAATGTTTGGTTTAGCAGACAACACACGTCGGCAATGGTTTGTCCTTTTCTTCTTCTGATTGACACGTTCACCAACTGAACCTGTCAAGACTCGCTTTCAACTCAACTGCAGACATTTATCAGACACACGAGGTGGAGAAAGGACCCAGGTCGACACATCCCTTCTTCCACACCTGTCACCACCCTCGCATTATCTGATGGAGGAACACATCACTTGTCAAGGATAGGACCTCGGTCGTCAATTTGTCATCGTTTTCAAATTAAATTAAGAAAAATTGAAAAGAAATGGAAAAGTTCTTGCATCTTTATATCAGCTCGAGAGGATTTTTAAAGAGAGATTTACAATTTCCAGTTTGAGTTGTTCCGCGGTAATTGGTTTTAATCCGTTGCAGAACCGAATAAAGTCAGAAATTGATTAACTGAAATTTTATAAGTCTCACGTAACTTAATCAAATTGGAATATTAAAACTAAGTGTTGACTAAATCCCGTCAAAATACGCAACATCGTGCTGTCAAGTTTGGTAATAAACTAACCACCTGATTACTTGATCACCAATGAATAGTCTGATTGAAAATTGATTGAAAATTGATTAAAAATTGATTAAAAATTGATTAAAACTGATTAAAACTGACGCGTAATTTAATCACGTTTTAATTTTTTATATCATCACGCACTCCATTTATATTTTCCACAACGAGATTAACAAACAGTATTTTTTTGCACCGAGCACACCCAGACACTTAATACTGGGATTTTCAACGCACATTTATCATTTAGTGGCCATCTTTCTATGGATAGCATCAAGGAAGTGTTAAATCATTTTAATGGCTACTGTGTATCTTACGATTCGAGTTCAACTCAGTCGTGCCATTGTACTTCGAGCAGTGGGCTTTTCCACACGTCACACTCGATTTATGAGCTCTTTTCCAATTCTATACCTGTTTGTTTACAGCTCGATTTTTTCGTCTCGTTTTTATGGTCAGGTATTTTAAAACAGCTATTCGACACAAAACCGTCCTCTCTCTAGAGGACTATTATCTCCCGAGGACCATTTTCACCTAACCGTTAGGTAAAAGTTAAAAATCTCGCTTTCCTTCCACAAAAATAAAAATAAAAATTGATTTTCTCATTTTTTTTTATTTAGATTTTAAACAGCTTTCGAAAAAATATCGAATGAGGGAGAGAATAAATCCATAGAGCCTGAAAATGTTGCTTCAAACTATCAATTTTTCCTTCCAATATTTTTAATAAATTTCTTTTATGGCATCAGACAGAGGCATGAATCAATATCGAATGATTGATTATCGGTTATTACCAGAGACGAGTAGGAAATCGTTTATTTTTCTTCACTGACCCTTGACAAGTGTGAGGATCCACCAAAGCAGCAAAAGCACCGCCTTAAGATTCGCTTGCCTGCACAGCACCAAGAAAACGACAACGGTCCCTGCTCTCAACTCAACCCCTGGGGTGCTTCATGCCAATACAAAGTCATGGACCAAGGCTTTGAGCTTTGCTGCGCAGCGGCAAAAATAATATCCATACTTGTACTGTTAGTTTTATAGATTAAACTCCAACTGTGGGCTCAAACTTATTCGAAAAATTTGCAATATAGTATCACTCGAAGGCAGGATAGCTGATATTTTCCTTTAAATAAATAAAAAAAAATAAAAAAAATTCAAATAAATCGCAATTTTGAAATTCGTACGACAATAATTTCACGATTATTTTAATACGTCCATGCAAAATTTATTATATCAATCCAATTTTGATTTATACGCTGCGGCAATGGCCACTTGAACTATCAATGTATAAATATTACATTGCGCTCAATAAGCTTTAAATTTTCAATTTTATCAAAGATGACTTTTTCCTCCAAAAGAAAAAGTAATTTTATCCAACTCTACATCACCTGGTCGCAAAAACTTACTTAAAATTTGAGGTCTAAATGGACATAAAGTCTAATTAAATCAAAGCTTTTAGCATGAAACGCAACGCACGTCAGAAATGATCTAAGACTAAAATAACTTAGTTCATCTTTCATCTATAAAAACGTTGGTGTAAATATTAAATGATTACCCATACACTATAAATGAGAAAAGAAGTAAAAGCCGTTTTTTCGCCCTCAAACTGCACGATTTTTTATTGTCCAACGTGACGGACAAATTCAAGTGATATCTTAAGTGAGCTGTTTAAAAGCAGGTGTAAAATTTTACAGCTCACAGAAAATGAAAAGTAAGAGAAAAATGGTCTGAAGTGGGCTGTAAACTAGATCCCACTGGACACAGTGGACAAAAAAGAAAAAAAATCGCAACAAATAACATCTGAAGGTAAAACACGTTTAACGTAAACGGAAAAAATTCAAATTATAGGAATTATGAAAATTCCAAATCACATTGTCTGAAAATAATAAAGCAAAACAAAATTCGTACAGAAAGGAAAAAAAATTCTAAATAATAGAGCAGAATATTAAAGGAAATATAAAAAATTAATATCTATCCAGCTACCAACTTCAATAAACTCGGCCTCATGAATTCCTTTTTTCCCTCTGCACAAAAGGGCATAAAAACTTTAATGAGCCTCACACACGACACTGCAGTTAATTTTTCCAATATCTTCACAGATTTCACTACTCCCCTTCCAAAAAAATCACTAACAGCTTCCCGAAAGAACAAATCACCATGTTAACACAACTCCATGCATTTTTTTTTACAGCCGAACGTACAACAAAATTAAATCAAGCGTTTGAAAAACGAGAAAAACGGGCGGAAAAATGAAAAAATGAATACTAATTTATATTCGGCGCACGAATTTCATGAACTACTCGGCAGAAAAATTTCAGTAATATTGAATATCAAGTTCACACATGATATATCCATTAGATAAAGCAGCGAGGCTCTTTAAAATCGATTCGATTTCGCAAAAACCCCCAAATTCAATGATCTATCGTATAAATGGCTGGAAATTTGGGAGCAAGATATGAAAGAATCGCGCGATCTAGTTGGCCATGATCATAAATTCACTTCTCGCCTTGTCGTTGTGCCTGATGCCTCCCAAGTCGGCCGGCCCATTAGCCACTCAGCGTGCCAAACACACGACAATAGGCGACACGCGACTGATGATGCACGAGCCACGCACATCCCCAAAAGTCGTCGCGTTCCCTTAGAGCGTGAAATGAGAACGCCACCCGTTCCGACAACCGTTTACTGTTGCCGAGTGATGACAACTTGAAACAGGCGCACTCGCCAGCTCACCACAACGAATAAAAGTCCCTAAATGAAACGTCTGAATGTCTTTTTGAGAAATTTTCATAAAATTTTCACAAAATTTTTCTTTATTTTTATTAATCTCGTGTTTTTCCCTAATTCCGTTCTCACTGCTTTTAATCCAATTAAGACCTTAATAAATCATTCACGAAAGAAAAGCATAAAATAAATGTTTTATTTTTTTTTCCTAACAAATCTCGCAAAAAATCCCTCTAATTAATTCAATTGGGATTCGGGAATATGGAATTATTAATGATGTTTATTAGCCACAAAATAGGAAAAATCAGCGCATGTAGCAAACAAAGTTTCGTTCCATTACTTCAGATTTAGGCTCCCACATCAAAGAGCCAGTCGCTCTACTGGCAATTAATTGCATTAACGGGACAAAGACAATAAAAGTCTCCTATAGCGTTCGGGTTATAGGCCCTTTGGAGCCAAAACGTAATGAAAAGGATGTGGGCCTCATTATTAATTGTTTTCTGTGGTGTTGTTAAAGCAATAACACCTTGAAATAAAAATTCGCAAAATTAACTTATTTATCTCAATTTCCTATTATTTCTGGATTTAACACCGGATTAGTGTTATTTTATCTGTTTATCAGATTTTTAAACTCTAAAAACACAGCAAAGCGATGTAATTACTTGCTGAATAACTTAATCTACAATAGACGCGTTTTAGCTTTCATAATTTATTGTTTTCATTAGCAAACGCCAACAGTTTGGATATTTTTCTGTGTTTTCTCCATTGTACTGACCCTGCGGCTTTTGCGCTAACGTGGAATGAAATTATAGTGTCATGTTGAGAAATGACAGGAAAATTACACGATTTCTGTTGACAAATAAAATAAAACTTATCAAAATTTAATATCAACGTAATGATACGTATCAACCATTCTCTCCATTTACGAAAATAAATAAACAATCTTTATAAATAAAAATATTTAAATTATTATTATTCCAACGAATTTCCCAAAACACGTATTATTTTTTATCAGTGGTTGTATTATACCGGCTAAACCTCGAATGTGTCTTTAAAGAGAATTTTTACAGCGCTGCTACAATAAAAAGCCAACATTAACATTAATTTCATGTTCCGTGTCGAAAAAATAAAGTTTTAAAAAAATACCCTGGGTACAAATTAAACTACGGTACGAAGCGAAAGCGAAAGTGAAGCGGAAACATTGTGGGATAAAACGTTAAAGCGAAGCCAAAAAGGGAGAATGGGAAAAAAACTTTCAAAATGGCCACTGCCCTAAGGTCAGTCAGTGACCACTGCTCGAGGGAGTTGCTACCACTTAGGTGAAAATCGAAACACCTTGCTGGCACACAGGAAATTAAAACCAAGTAGATAAAAAAAAATGTTGCTGAAGTTTGTATCCACCTGCACAAAATGATCATTGCTTGAAAAATTGAAGAGAAACGTATCAGAAATAATAAAAAGGCTTTCAAGGAGTTGAACCACACTAGAGATAAGTTGCCCATATTTTCAGACATTTATTTTATCTCATAAACCATGGTTTATTTACTTAATGGCTGTTTATTTGGAAATAATACGTATATTTTTCATTTTTAATATACTCTCGGACAGATTTTTTTGTCCTCGATTTCTTTTTCTGCAGAAAATATGGTTGAACAGGTCACAGCGTTTTTACGGTTGAGAAATCTAATGGGTGTTTGATAAAGTAAGCTATACTGTACATACGGGAAAACATATAGTTTTATTTGGGAGATTAGTTCAATGCCAGTGATTTCTCTATAAAAATTATCTTTTTTTAGCAAATAAAATTGAGTTATAAACACAGATTAAGAAATAGAGATTTGATATTGTTGGAAAATAAAGATTATTTGAAGATTTAAAGAATCATGATGCGTAGATGAAGTACAGAAGCTCTTATTAAGAAATTCCAAAAGAGTAAGTGCTCATAAATGTCACTTGTTAATCAAAGTCTGCATCGTTATATCAAACCTTTAAAATGAGCTAAAATGAGTTGTTGTTTAATACTTCTTCGATAAATATTTTATTATATATCAGTAAAATATCAATGAAAAAATCATAAAGCTTTCTAAACTTATAAAATGAATATTTTTAATACTTTAATTTCAATTTTAAAAATTAACCGAAAAATACAGAATTTGACATATTTGAATAAATGATTAAATTGGTTTAATGTGAAACTCTACTTGAACTTTCTATGAAAATTATATAGAATATGTGATATATGATCCAAAAACTTTTCAAATCTATTCAAACAATAAACTAACACGCTCCTCCCTTATAAAATTCCTCTGAAATCACAATCTTTTCATCACTTCTGCAAACAACCATATCTTATTTCGAGCAATATCTGACCACACCTTTCCTTTCATAGAAATGCAAAATAAAGTGCCTTACTTTATTTATTTTAACACAACAAAACAAAGGTTTATCATTAACGAACGAAACTCGAGCAGCATTGTTATTTCAGCCATATTTTCAGTTCAAAGTAAACAAAAGTCCAAAGTTGACAATTAACTATTCCATTTCTCAACACCATCTGATCTTCTACCACTTTTTCTCGAGCTAAGATTAACATTTTAACTTAATTATGAGCATTAAAAATGCACCTACAACAATGCACTTGGGGGAATATGCAATTTCCTTAAGCTTATCAACACATCTCTCTTTTAATGTACTTTTAAAAAATGCTAAGTGATTTTCCATGTTTTTCAACTCCCCATTGTTTATCTTTAATATCATTAAGATTTTTCTGGCCAAGGGCTATCCTCAAAAATGCCTTTCAACAAAAATGGCCGCCGAGGAATCAGCATGAGCAGTAGCAGCACTGAAGCGTGTTACAGCTCAGCCCATGCTTGGCTGCCTTTTCGGATTGCATTTTAATTAATCTGAATAATGCATCAAGGCAATGCTGAACCCATGACGTAAACACTAAATTCCCTCTAGCGGTGCTTTTTTAAACAACAAAAAACCACCCCGAACTAAAAAACACGGTATGTAGAACGTGGAAATTCGGAAAACTTTACATTCGTAGTTAATCACAACATTACAAGTCATGCGCGCGAATGAAGAAACAAAAGGTATTTAGAGCTGATGCCGGAGCATTGATAAACACTCGTGTGATTAATTAAATTGAAAATAGTGAGTCGAGAGAGAGAAACGAAGCAACACACTTATCTTGCAAGCCCTCATTTCCAGTAAAAGGACGGCCCATTTTCTGGACTCTCATTTGTGGTTGGCAAATGAGCCACCAGCACAGCCAGCAAAGCAAAGAACAAGATAATGGAACAGCTTCAGACGCCCACGCGATTAGCACTAATGCACACACTTGTTTACTAAGTTCACTTTTACCACTGCCCTTGATTATAAATAATGCACACATTCTGTACCTTACCTATTTCCACTTCTTTTTCTTTTTTTACTCTCTATATGCCACCTGTGGCCATATTTACTAGGATGGTGTTGAGGAATAACTTGGTTGGTTTGTTTTAATAACAACGATGATTAAATCTGGAATTTAGCTTTAAAGTCAGAGTAAAATGCTTTAACTTTTAAATGCTGGGAAAGCAAAGTTAAGAAAGCTGACTAAATTTGAATCATTGAGTGACTCGTAATTAATTTGATGATTTTAGTTCATAATATTGTCAAAACATTGACACCGGAGGTATAAAGTGGAATTTTTTAATATTCCACTTAATAAAATTTAAATTTATAAAAATTTACAGTAATTAAATTTAAAGAATGAACATTCAGTATTTCTGCTATCTTAAATGTAATGTATATTAGATATTTACAATAAATTTAATTATTGTAAATATGATTTTTCTTGCAGTGTTTATTAAAGGTGTTTATTGACTTTTCTGCAGTTGTTTTGAAAAATCATTTTTATTATCCACTGTGAACTCTACTGTA
>JAQIXT010000678.1:0-26723 GCA_034700445.1 Stenotaenia linearis | reverse complement strand
TGTTACGTTACTGCTTAATTCAACTCAGAGTTGAATTAGCACTTAAGGCACTTAGTATCCCACAATGCACCATACCTTTCTCTTAAGTTACGTTACGATCAAGTGTGAACCTAGCATTAGTATGGAGTTTACATAGGAAGTTTTGCGTAATGACCACTGTAAAATCGTCTTAAGGCAGCTGGGTAAAAATCGTTAAAATTCTTGTGGTTTTGAAGTAGTTTCGTGGAATGACAGAATAGCAATAATTCTTGTGGTGTATAAGAATAACTGGGTTAATAGCGGAAAAAATGAGTTTCGTTAATGTTTGATAAATTACTGGTAATGATGGTTGATTTTCGAGAAGTCGTGGTCCAAAAAATTGTCAAGATTGTCACATGTCTGCTTCTGCTGTTATTAGAGTGAGTTTCTTCGATTTGTTATTATTTTAAGAGCTGAAGATCGAAATAACCGATAAAGATGTTTGAACGGTATTTTTATACTGTCGCAATGATAAAAATCCAGCAATTTTTCTTTAAAAAATCTGCAGTTTTGTGCAAACAAACAATTTTTTTTACAGATTTATCAAACTGCTGGTACCATCTTGCCTCTCAAAAACCTAAAACTGATTCCCACACTTTCAAAAGACAACTTAGATTACTAATTTAGATTCAACCCAAAAGTAATTTACAAAAGCTACTAAAAAACCTCTCATCTATTAAACAAAGACCTATACCACAACAATACGCTTAAATTAAAAAAATAATAACAACAAAAAAGGCTTATAATTAAATTTAATATCACAAAAGACTTTTGTTTATCGATTAAAAGAAAGAATTATTGGGAATATGATTGCTGTCTGACCGTCTAGACAAACCCAGCTCCGAACTGCGTGCATAACAACATTATGTGGCCGCAGCTCGTTTAAAGAGAAAAAGGGTACTAGTTGCAAGTGGTACCAGGGGCCAATGGAGCAATAAACTTCAGCAGCTGCCTTTTGCCTCGTCTCTTAAAGAGATACTGGAGTTTGCCCTTGTAAAAATATTGGTTTTTTGATTAAAACTTTAATTTTTTTTTGTCAAAAATCTAATTCCACAGCTGAAAACCATCATACCCATAGAAACTTTAATAATAATGTTTACTATTCACTTGGGATGTTAGTAGCAGATGACGTCTGCATTTCAGCTCATCAGAAAGCAGTAGGAACACAAGAAGTCAAGCACAAGTGTAGAAATTCAATTTGTAGGTCAGAGGTCCTTATAATCACAATTAGTAGCATCTGGTAAGAGAAATTGGTAAACAGTGATGATTAAATTAATTTTTATTGGTCTAAAAATATTTTAAACATGTTTTTGGATGTTTGGATTGACGTTCACAATGTGATCGAAAAGTAACGCAACCCTTAACACGTAGTTTCCATAGACTCGGTTGCGTGACTTTTCAGAAACCATCACCGAAAAGTAACGCAACCCTTAACACGTAGTTTCCATAGACTCGGTTGCGTGAATTTTTAACGCCGAAAATAACCAACTGAAACCAAATCCACGTGTAATTCGAGGATCCCGGTTGCACGACCCATCTGCAGTAAAAGAGTGACAAAGGGTCAGGTGGTCACTTCCAATGGTAATTGAAACGCAAAACGTGAGGAATTAAGTACATTTTTAACTGCAATGCAGTGTTTCAATAAAGAGAAATGGAAATATTCAACAAAGCTAAGAAATTTGATTTTTTTAAACAAATTAAAAATAAATGGATACGCCCTTGTGCTTGCTTGATCGACTCGTGTAATTACCTCGCGTCACTCAACCTGTGAATTTCAAACAAGATGGCGGAACGGGCTCCCAAACACAATTGAAACTCAACCGGATAAATCACGAGCGTGCAAAATGTAATTAAATCCCTTATAATTGCAGTAAAAATCAATTTTTACGTGTTTACCTGCAAAATTTGATCGAATTCCGTAAAATATAAACAAAGCAAATAAAATTTTAATGACAAATTTAACGTTGTCTGTTTTGACAACAAAATCGATGCAAAAATGCGAAATTTCTAGTAAGGAAAATTTATTTATATAAAGGAATAGACAACCGGTAAATATCAATTATTTTGTACCGTGCCGTTTTAAATTTTTTTTTTAAAAATTTGTTGTAAAAAACAACTATGCGTTACAAATTTTTTTTTAAATTTGCGTTACATTTACGATATTAAAACCACACTTTAAATAGCTTTTGTAAATTATGATTTTACAAGCGTTCGTAAACTTAAATGTAATGTAAATTAAATTTTTACAATAAATTTAATCACCTAAGTTTTTGTAAATCTATTTTCTTTCCAGTAACGTCTAAAAGTGAGTTTGAGTTGTAAATCTGCGATGACACGAATGTCCCGCTTCAGACATGCAATCAACTTGTAACCGATCCGTATTTAAGCTCTAACGGAAGTATAAAACTTGAACGGAAAACTTGTTGAAGCGGAAAGCGACAAATCCTCTGGCCCGACTTGAGCTTTGAGCTTTTCGAACGTGGTTGACGACCTTATTAAATTATCGATGTTTGGTTGGAACTCAATAGTTGAAAAGTGTATATTCATTGCAAATCAAGGGGGGATTTGCTTCACTGCTCAACTTTTATAAGACATGAAATTTTGTTATTTTCCATTTGAGAAAAAATTTGCCCTCATCTTCTGAGTTTTTAAAAAATATTTTTGTTGCGCTCAGAAAAATATTAAATTTGCCCCCCTCTCTTCTGGATATTTGGAATTTCTTAGATATTTATGTTGTTCCCTTTAGAAAAATTTAAAAAATTGCCCTTTTATAAAAATGAAGAACTGCCCTCTTCCTCCATAAAAAAGTTCCTTGAAAATATAATCAGAAATTACCCCTTTGCTTACATTTTTGAAAAAAATTATTTTGTTCCCCCCACTTTAAAAATTCTAGATTTTTCTACCCTTACTTAATTTAGAAAAATTTTTATTGCCCCTTTTCCTTCCAATAAAGTATATTAAATGTTATTGGTGTCCTTATCTGAATTTTTTCAAAAGGATTCTAAAATATTTTATTACCCCTTATAAAAATATGATCAAAAATTACCCCTCCAGTCATTTGATAGATAGTATCAACCTTTCATTAACCCCTTCCCTCATAAAAGTAAAAATAACTCCAAACTTTAAATTTTTGAAACCTTTCTATCACTTTATTACCCCCCACCCCCCCACCTCCCCCAATTTTAACTTTCCTAATCCTTTGCAAAAAAAAAAAAAGTTTTTTCCCTACCCCCCTCTTCTGCATAAAATATGAAAAAAAAACATCGTACCCACTTCAAAAAATACCAAAAAAAAAAATAGTACCCCCATCCTAAGACTCCCTCCCTCCTTTAACTTTTATGATCCTACTACTGTACCCCCTTGTAAAAAAAAGTTTTCCCCTACACCCCTTTCTATAATAAACATGAAAAAAAAACCCTACCCACTTCAAAAAATACAAAAAAATAATTACCCCATCCCACAACAATCTTCCCTCCAATACTCCCCTCTTACATTCAAAAATCCTCAGAACCCAATACTCCCCCCTTACATTCAAAAATCCTCAGAACCCAATACTCCCCCCTTTCACACAAATATCCTCCCACCCAATACTCCCCCCTTCCACTCAAAAACAATCACTACTTATTCCACTTCTCATCAACCTTCTCCCAACAACCAAAACCCCCATCTCCCTCCTTCAAACAACAGCCTTTTATTAACCTTCCGCCATCTTGATGTCGTCATTACGTATTCCAGCACACAATCCGAATGCCACGGGGATTTCAAACCTTATTACGTGTTTATTAAACATGCTCTCCGTCCTTCGCCAACCATCTTCTAACTGCACCAACTCGCCATTCAATTACCGAAGCCAACTTCATCAATTTTACACACGTACAGTCATCACAAAATGAAAAACTGGCGAGAAAACACAAACTCGCCAACCATCCGCAACTTCGCCTTTTGACCCTTCCTAAACTCACCGACTGGGTGCCCGATCGATAGAAGTGCAGGGCCCAATCCAAATGTGATTGGCATGTGCCAATAAAATGAAATGATAAAAGGATAAAAAAGCTTAAAAATTTCAACGTGGAGGAGTAAGGGAATAAAAGTCGAATGTCCAAGTGTCGAAAATCAGTGTCGGTGTGAAAATGTTGAGGAAAAATGTTTATTTTCGACATTTTTTTGATATTCGGAGTTGACATTGGAATTTTTATATTTCCGGAAGTTGTATATTGGATATTTGTACGATATTTGGAATTTTTTAATTTTCGAAGATTGGAATTTTTCCATTTCGTACATTTATTTATGTGAAAAAATTCGAAAATGCAGAAAATGAAATTTTCGACATTTTTTTCATTATCAAGTGTATAAAATTTTTGATTTTCGCCATTTTGAATTTTTTGATTTTCGACATTTCTGACCAGTTTCGACGATTTTGAATCTTTTGATTTTCGACAGTTTTCGAGAAATGGAATTTCGTCAAGGTCGTCATTTTTCGAGAAATAGACATTTTTAATTTTTTTTCATTTCCGACATAATTTTCATTTCCGACATTTTTAATTTTTTTTCATTTCCGACAAATGAAATTTTTCATTTCCGACACCTCCAAAATTTTCGACAAATTTCAACTTTTCGAAATTTTCCAAACTCGACATTCCGAAATTTCAAATTATTTCATTTTCGAATCATTTCGTCATTACTCATTTTCGAGTTTCGACATTCCCCATTTCCGACATTCCAGACCTCACCTAGCCGACAATGTAACTTTATCAGATGCGCGTGTTGCCATGGAGATATTATGCTATCAGCAAAGTCGCTAGGTGTGTATTGAGTCGTCAAATTCCGTCTTAATTGGACGATAAACGAAAACGAGGGTTAAAATGTCATCCTTTCCAATCTCATTTCTATGAATACTGATGTGATTGGTCATGTTTTTGCCCGCTTTAAAGATTTATTTGACCGCTTTAAGGTCATCGTATTATTTCCCATCCTCCGCTTTATCTACTTAAAGTTTCCATGGCGATGGGGATGAGCAAAGCACGACGTAATTGACAGTGCAACAAACTGCATAGTTACATTTTTGTTATCATCGCTGCGACATCAATTCGCTTCACAGTAAAAGTGAGGTGCGGCTTCGCTGCTCAACATGTATCAAATGGTCTACTCGGTACACTTTGGAAATGATAAATTGACTTTTATATCATAAATCACGTGGTTTGAGCGTTAAACAACGGTGTTTCGTGTCTATTAGTTAATTTTTTAAGGAGTTTGATGGTTTTAGGCATTTGGGATTTCGGTTTGAGGAAATAATAAGTGTGAAGAAATTTGATCACGTGAGGTGAAGTTTTGTTGAAAAAAAATGAAAAAATTCGAAAAATGCAAAGAAATTTCGAAAAACAAAAAATTAGCGACAAAAAATGAAAAATCCAAAAAAGTTTGCAAAAAACATTGGAAAAAAATATGAAAAAAATTTAAGAAATACAAAATAAATAAAAATTCAAAAATGTGAAACGGATTGTTTTTTCCTCCATTTTTTCATTATTTAAATTTTTGTTGAATTTTTTCCACAAAATTTGTGAAATTTCTTTACATTTTTCGAATTTTTTCGATATTTCTTTACATTTTTCGATTTTTATCACTTAAAAACAATGTTTTTAAAAATATCTTTCTAAAATTAACTCAAAACCCACCAAACTCCACACACTTTATCCATTCCACCCACTCCCCACATCTCCATCCCACCCACTCCCCACATCTCCATCCATTTTTTATTTCCCCTTTGAATTTCTATGGAGGTAATGCAGCACAGCTAATGGGCAGCAAACACCGATTCACTAAGCTGCAAACACTAAATCCGCGAGAAATACAACTTGTACATCTTTAATAAACTCACACCGACGTCACTGTGAAGAGGGGCATCTGGATCGTCACGAGGAACGCCGAGGGGTATCGATTGGAAATGTTAATCACAGTTACAATTGACGCCATTTTATCCCATAGAAAAATCTGAGCATTTTCAAGATGCAATTTCTTTCTATTTTTTTTGTTTACGTATGATAATTGTTGGAAATGCTTGAAATGCGTATACAAATGAGTCGGTTTCGACGAGAAAAAGGGTTAGCGACTCTGGGAAATGAATAAAACCCATAAGCGAGTGGGAAATGGAGGAAATTTCTTCCTTTTTTTAAGCGACTTAAAAGCGCTCTCATGAATTCGTTAAATATTTAAAGATACGTTGTTTCTTTGTGTTAAACAAAAAAACAAAATGGCCGATTGTTGTATTTAAAATATTATAAATTTATTTTAAAATAATTTATTTTGTAAAAAAATGTTTAATTTATTAAGTTTTTGATTTTATAATTTAATGCAATTTAATTTAATTTGATAAAATTTAAAAAAAAATAAAATAAAATATGAGTATTGCTGGGAAGTTAAGGGACAGCGACAAATCAAAAGCGAATTTTTTTTTTTTTAGATTTATAAATTCAATTAAATTTAATATAAAAATGTTTCAAATGAAAAATTGTGCAACGAGGGAAAGCTAAGGGGCAGCGACAGAGAGAAATGAAATGAGAAAAAAAAATTAAAGAAGTTGATTAATTTACTTTCTGAAAAAATATTATTGAATAATTCAATTAAATCATAAATTTTTAAAAAATAATATTAAAAACAAACATAAACTTGATGTGCAGAGGGAAAGCCAAAGGCACTGGCGAGAAAAACACAAATACAAGATGGCGGCCTCAATTATGTTGCGGAAAATTAATTTAGGTTTAATTAATATTTTATAAATTTTATAAATTTTTTAAAAAAATTTCTAGTTTTTGAAATTTAGCTTTAAAAATCAAGACAGAAGTAACTGTAATGAGGGAAAGCAAAGGGGCAGCAATGTTATGATTTTTCACAGCAAAATCCAACTTCAAAAAAATTTATAAAAAAAAAAAAAAGAAAAAAAAAACATCAAATTACAATTTCCTTCCACAGCACTTTTCCCATAACCCAAAATCGAGTAAAAAAAAAAAAAAAAAAAAACTAAAAAAAATCAAAAAAAAAAGAAAAATCAAGAATGGCGTCTTCGTACTTGCTTCGACCTTCGGCTTATTACAAGCTCCGGGGGTAATAGAGGTGAAGTTTACTATCACGAGGAATATGTAACCATATTTTTGTCACCTGGTGTTTTATGACGAGGTAAATGACCTGGGCACCCTGCCAAGATTCAACATACTCACTACCGGGTGATAAAAAAACCAAATTTAATTCCCCATCAAATGACCATCCTCATTTACCCCCCCCCCCCCCCCACCCCTACCCCTCAAAAACTTTTCCAAAGAAAATATTTCAAACGGGATTTATAAAAAATAAAAATCCTAAAATTCATGAAATTTTCAAAATAGGCTTAACAATTCAAGGGGTAGGGGTAGTCTATGTTGGACTACAAATTTAATTACTTTAGTTTTTTATCCGGTTAGTGTAGCGCGCTTTGTTTCGATGCGAGACATAATTTGCTAGTGAATGCAAATTAATTTTCAAATTAATAAAAAATTGGAGAAAAATACCTCGAGGCTCAGTTTGTTCCATGTCAGACTTTGTTATTCAAAATCAAACCAAAGTTTGAAGATGGATTGAACACGTCTGGCTTGCTATTTGCTAGAGGTGGTACTGTAACTGAAACTCGATTATCTTGACTAAACAGAAGTAAAAGGAATCGGATAATCGAAAAATCTGAATAATTGATTAAGATTTGTATTGATAGAATTTTTGGTTTTACTCTTTTCCATGTCTATTTTTTCTGTATGTAGAGGAAATTGGGAAAAATTGAATCCTGATAATCAAGTTTCCAGTCTAACAAAATGGAATTCTCTTAAAGCTATAGGACACCCGCCATATTGGATATTTTTCCCTATGGAAACCAATGTTAATTTAATTCCTAAATTACTTAGCTACAGTGAAAAAAAAGAGAAGAAATTGTATAATTATATAAATCAGTTTAAAAGTATCACTTTACAATTTTGATAAATATAATTTTTTAAATAATATATAATATTTATTTCATATTTATAATCAATTGTAAATATAAATTTAATCAAGTTTATTCTTTGTAAATCTCTCAATTTTTTCCAGTTTCTTCGCGTACCAATGCAAACTAATCTTTCTATTCCGCAGTTTCCATTTACCGAACATAAGTACGATACACTAGAAAGATAAATTAACATTGGTTCCTAAGGAAAAAAAAAATCCTTACTTACATTATTTGACACAATACCAAAAAATCGTGCAATTTACATTTTCTCAAAAATACAAGCCAGGAAAATGGGTACCATGTTAATTTTTTTTAAAAATAAAGCTCATACATTATATTACTAAAATCCTATGGAGTAATTTGATCAAATTACGTATAAAAAAAGAAAAAAAACTGATTAATCACAAAGACAAAAGATCTTAGGCTTAACTTAAAGTGCAAAATGACAAATGAAAACTTACCAAACTACACCAAACTAAACAATTTCATTGTACTTATTAGGATTTGTTCGCTGGAAAATGAAAAAATTAAATTTTGCCATTGCGCGATTTTTTGGTATTGATAAATAATTAACAAACCCACATTCCTCTCATCACTTCACATATTTACAAACAGTTAAAATGAAAGACAATTTCCCATACACCATTGCGATACACCATCAAGTACCATCTACCTCTCCAAACTCTCATCTTTAATAAAAACTAGGGACCTTTTTATTTTTAAATTCCCTTTTTTCTTTCCTTTCTTCTTTTTCAACTCATTCTCAAGCAAATCCAGTCTGGCGTCTTTCGACTCCCCTCGGGCGAAATATCGACCAGACACCCTTTCCCTTTCACTCACTCGAGCAGTCTCATAACGTCTCACGCTTATTTCGGCCATCTTAAAATTTTGAAATCCTAATGCATCTGTCGAATCACACGTTTGTTTCTGTCCTAAGCCTAAATAACCATGCGGCGGCCATTGTGCTAAGTTTGGCCGATTCTCTATGTAATGTAAATCGATTTCTATGGTCGGGTGAAGTATCAGAGGGTGTAATGCCTTGTCTTATCATTCTTCTTTTTCTGGTTTTTCAATGAAATATATATCTGAAGCTTGACTGGCATTGTAGTTTGGAGGTGGATTCTCGAGTTTAGGGTGTCAGAGGGTGTATTTGATTGCGTTATGATTGGTTTGTAGGATTTAGTGTGTGTCATTGCAGCTTGCAGTTGAATTTTGTTATAAAGAATGCCGTTGAAATTAATTTTTGTTATAATGAAATTTTTTGAATCTTCTGTCAGAAGGAAAATCATTGAAATGGATCTTGTTGTAATGAAAATTTTGTTGTAATGTTTTTTTTTTTTATCCATTGGAGTTTGTTATAACGAGATTCGACCTGTAGGTTTATTGGTTTATTGGTTTTTTTTTGGTATATTTTTTGATTTGTTTGCATATCTAGTTTGCATTTATAAATTTTCTGCTGCACTTGTAGATTTTAGTGTATTTGCTGCTATATTTGCAGGTATGAGTGAAATTTCTGCCACTTTTGCAGGTTTTATTCAATTTTGTGCAATCCTTGTATAGGATTTACACATATTTGCTAATTTTCTATAAATTGTCTGCTGCATTTTGCATATTTCAGCAAATATTTAGCAATTTTCTGCAATTTCATCAATTTACTGCAAACATTGCACAACACTTCATCACAAAATTGTGCTACATTTTGCAGATTTCACCAAATTATTTCTATATTCACCAATATTTACAAATTTACTGCAATTTCCACCAATCTATCTCACATTCCTCACAATTTCTGCACTTTTTTTCAATTCACAGCTCATTTCTTGTACTTTTCATTCAATCCACTGCACAGTTCTCCACATTTCCCACTTACTGCATACATTCCACAAATCCTCAACATCCCCTACAACCTCCCACTCCAAAAACCAAAACCCCCTTCACTCATCCTTTCATTAAACCAAACTTCCCTTACTCCCCCCTTCCACATCCCACACTCAAAATCAACACAAACCCAAACCCCACACTCCAATCACCAGATTCATCACACAAACCGGAAATACCCCCTCCCCCACACCCCCTCATCACCATTTCCACACCATAACCCAAACTCAAACACTAAACCACTTAAAACACCTTATTGAATGCAGCAACCAAAGATATGCTAATACACCATCAACATGCATTGCACGCAGGAAGTAGAAAAACCTAAAAACCGTCACAAAGGAAATAAGAAACCAGAACAAAGAAAGCGGAGCAAATATGCGATTTGCCACCACCAGCTGCAATAAAAATGATATAACCGCCAGAGTTATCACAAACCATTTGTAACTCTTTAAAATTCAGTTATTTGCGAAGCGATTTGTTTCAGTTAATGTTGTTTCAATGTTAATCAAATGTTAATTTTTCAACATACCGTAGTTGT
This sequence comes from Stenotaenia linearis, assembly GCA_034700445.1. NCBI lineage: Eukaryota > Metazoa > Arthropoda > Chilopoda > Geophilomorpha > Geophilidae > Stenotaenia > Stenotaenia linearis. The sequence goes on along the minus strand of JAQIXT010000678.1, from coordinate 16,284 downwards.
GTTGAATGAATGTTGAATCTACTGTTAGTTCATAACGTTCAATTTTAAATGTTGTTTTATTGTTTAAATGACAATATTTGTTTAACATTATTTTTGTAACGTTAAATCAATGCTGTTTAAATGTTAATTTAACGTAAATGTTGATACAATGTTTTTTTTAATGACATTTTAATGTTGTTTCAACATTTTTTTAGTATTGTGTAACTAATGTTGAATCAACATTCGTGGTTTACTGGGAATTCTCATCATGCCACTTTAACCCTTTAATTTCTGTTCGTTAGTGGATGATAGTTATCTCTTTAATAACGAGCAAATTCATGCGGATGACACTGAATTTCTTATCGGGAGATCTACAAGAAAAATTGGTGAAATTGTGGAGTGTCAATGGGGAGTTGTCGATGGTTTAATCTTTAAATATCATTGTCGTCCTTTGTCGAGTTTGTAATTACAAAGTCTATGATGGGATGTAAAATGTAATCCACACAAAAAAATGTGGCATATACACGTTGATTCACTGAAAGTTACCAGGAATTGTAATAAGTTCTCTTAATAAAACCAAAACATACGAAACTTTTTGTGGTCCGATTATCCATCAAGCGTATGTTAGGTCAGGTTCTGAAGTTGCAAAATTTTCATTCTCCCACATAAAAACGTAGTCAAACATGTCTCTGATGTCTCATAACACATAGGAAACCTATTTTGGCTTAGTTGGTGTTTACAGACAAGTGAAGTTCAATTATTCATTAGGATGATGATGCAAAGAAGCACTTTTTTCATCGCTTTAATAATCTTATCATGTGTATTTTCGTGGAAACTATGAGTTTAATCCATAATCTTATTGTTCATAAATTTTAATTATGTATAATTACAAATTTGCAGATTATCCAGGATTATAGATTATCTGTGACAGTCAATTTCCTGACTTCGCTGGATAATTTGGAGTCTCCTGTGGTTTGCTTTGGTTTACAATTTGACAACTTGAAAGTTAGTTGTTTTACCAGAAAATTCATTGATTCAGCAAAAGGTGTTACGATTTGAGCAATAATAAGTAATTTTGGTACTTTAGCCAAAAAATTAGAAATTTTGGTCAAAAATTAAGATAATTTTGGCCAAAATCTAAGCTATTTTGCCAGTTCTGAAATCTCGGGAATCTATATTCAAATTTCCGAGGACTCGAGTCTGGAAGAATGAAATTCCCATGAAAAATTTCCTGGAAAGTCTCAACACAAAATCCCTACTTCCAACATCTATACATGTTGCATACATTTCATATACGTATGGACGTTTCCCACTTTAGCATAAAGCAATATATTTGTCGTATATAACATAAATATAACATGGGTACACCTCCGAGCCAAAAAATAGAATATTGCATTATAAAACCATCAGAAAAATAAACAAAATACTTATTGAGAAATTGCATATTGTCTGATGGTCCAAAAATGCAATATTCAATTTTTTGGCTCGGAGGTGTAACTTGTATACATTTAAGAATAATTTACATGTATTATTATTATTATTGGAAAAGTTCTAGAGGTAAAAGATGAATTGTAACTTCAAAACTCAGTACAGTTGTTTTCTTACAAAACAAACTTGCCAAACATCAATATTTTTGTTTCATGGTACAACAAAAGCTGTGGTTGTTTTATCTGAGACATTACTAGACTTAGATTATACTGTAATTGGTGTTTCTTTCGAACACTTTTCAGAGCCGCACAGCAGTGGAACATCAAAGCGAGCAGAAAATGGCGACTCGGTGGAATGAGAGTGACTCATGCGTGGCAAAGCATTGTAACCAAGTTTTTCATACCAATTTTCATGATAAAGTTGATTTATTTGCACATGATCTCCTGATGAATTTTGAAGACGGTAACTTAGTCCCAAGTTTTTCCAAATCTATTGATTCACTTGATTTACCCATGATTCATTTCAAATTACTTATAATTTACCTATGACTTATCCTCAATTAACAATGATTTCCTCTGATTATCCACGATTACCTATGATTTAGTATGATTTTCCCACAATGAAGTCTGATTTATCTTAATATACTATTGATTTACTATTAAAGCCTAATTTACTGATGATTTACACTGATTTATCTATAACTTGCCCTGATTTAATATTATTTACCTGATTACACATGATTCCATCTCATTCAGAACTTCCAGGTTACCTAGAGATGACATCAGATCCGTTTACCCATCACCTTTTAGACATCGCGAGCTGCCCAGCAGAAGTTAACAAGTTTAAGAGTGGAATATATTGGCGAGCTAGTTAACTCAATAACCCTTCATTACTTCGCTCAACGGAATTATCATCAAACTTCACTTGACAAGTTCGTTAATCACTTCTATTAATTAACCCACAATTGTTCTGATTATCTAATTATCCCATTTCTCCACAATTCAGTCCTAATTTACCACAAAATCTAACCTTTATCCTCTCCCACTGCCTTAGAACACTTTACAACAGGAACCCCCCCCCCCCCCCTCCCAAATAAAAGAATCTACAGATTATCTACAGTGTTTGACAAATCTACCCCAAAAATCCATAGAAAATCTGTAGAGTATTTATACTTTTGAAATTAAACTATGGAAAACCTAGGATTTTGAAGTAAAACTAGAAAATCTAAAATTTTGGAGTAAAACAGTAGAAAATCTAAAATTTTGAAGTAAAACAGTAGAAAATCTAAAATTTTAAAATAAAACTGTACAATATCTCTTTAAAAAAATCAACAAAAACCCTCCAAAAAACTCCAAAACAATCCAGACAATCCGTACACTTTTCACCTGAAACACCGACAAACTTACCGTTCGGTTAACCAAACACCCCATCACACAACCCAATTTCCCATTCAGTATTTCCCATTTCAAAACAAAATTCCTTTCTTTTTTACAAAAAAAAAAAAAAAAAAAAAAAAGTAATAAAAATTCCATTCCTGCAAATTAACTCAAGCAATCTCTCGATTGCAACTCGCATCCCATCCAAACTAAGCCTCGTTTTAAAGCCAAACGCTGTCTACTTGAAAACATTTACATAATCAATCCCTCTCAACCCTTGCGTGCCTTATTAGGAAACTCCTGCACATTCAATGTTGAGATAAACATCGCAATCCTCGATATTTTTCTCGGGAGCCCTTTCTTTTTTCTCTTTCCCCCACCTTCTAATGGCGTCTCATTGATCTAGTCTTGAGAATGAAGGGGCCTTTAGGCTAGGCCTACGTCGGCGATAAGAAAGTGACATCAAAGTTGTGTACTTACCCCCCGTTCGCCACCATTCCCCAAAGACTCTTGCCTCCGCCTTCATCCTTTTGACTCTGAAATGAGAAAAGAAATGGGATTAGACAATCGGATTAATAAATATTTGAATTAGAATGAATAAAGGTGGGAATGGGAAGGTGGAAGTGTTGTTTGTTGGTGTTTGGTGAAGGGAAGGGGTGAAGGTTTGTGAAATTGTAATAAAAATGTGTCAAATTTGATTATATTTTGCAAATTTGATCAAATTGTGTTTCTTTAAAAAAGTTAAATTTTGATGAATTTGTTTCAAGTTTGATGGAATTTTGTAAAATTTGCACATTTTTTAGTCCTAATTTGTGAAATTTTGTAAAATTATGATAGAAATGTGTCAAATTTAATTGACACATTTCATTTATTTTGCAAAATTTTGCTTTGAAATGTCAAATTTGATCAAATTGTGTAAAATTTTACTTTAAAAAATTGAAATTTTGATGAATTTGTTTCAAGTTTGATGGAATTTTGTAAATTTTGCACATTTAAGTCATAATTTATGAAATATTGTAAAATTGTAATAAAAATGTGACAAATTTAAATATACTTTTTAAAATTCTGTTTTGGAATGTCAAATTTAATCAAATTGTGTAAAATTTTACTTTCAAAAAGTTAAATTTGATGAAATATTGTAAAATTTCAATTAATATGACAAATTTGATTAAATTTTGCAAATTCAACACAAAATATGTGAAATTAGATAACAATTTGTGATTCACTTCTATAATGAAACTTAACAAAATCCCCCATATATTCAAAATTTGTAAATAAATTTGCATAACTCAACTAAATATTTCCAAAATTCAACTGAAGACTTTTCTAAAATTAAATCAAAACAAAAATTTCAACTACAACTCATCAAAAATACACAAAAACCAACATAATTCCCTCAAAATCCACAAACTTCAACCAAAACCTCCAAAAACCCCTTTAAAAACCAACTCAAACTTCATAATTCATCACAAAATAATAAATATTACAACAAAAACCCACACAAAACCAACTAAACCTAAAAAAAACCTTCATAAACTATGCAAAAATAAACCTAAAATCCATTAAAACTTAAACCACACAAAATAACAAAAAAATCCCTTAAACCACACAAAATCCCAAACACAAAACAAAAAAATCCATGCAATGCACATATTAGCTCAAACTTGCCTTTACCTCTCAACAAACATTAAAACTCATAAAAAAAAAAAAATTAAAAATTAAAAATTTTAAAAAAAATAAAAACAATTGACATTATTAAATTCGCTAATTTTTTTACGACCACTTTGAATTTATTTCAACTTTCCAAATTCAATTTCGGATTCCAATCAAGCAAACTCTTTGACGAGCGTCGGGAAATTGCCGACTTCTCGTTGCAACCCTTAATGATAAACCCGAGCGAAGCAAAAGTGATAAAATGCAGTTACAGCAAACAAAAATACAGCTTTCATTAATATTGAATTCAAAATCAACACTTTATCACGTCGTTACGAACGTCATGCTCATGAATTTGTTTCCAATTTTTTTGTAATAAATGTATTGGGTTTCGTAGATGGACTTTTCTCTTAACTGTCTGCATATTTCTGTTAAATTTAGTGGAAATTATGAGTTTTGTGTTAAATTTATTGAAAAATTTTCATTTTCTTTAATACATTTCTGTTATTTTCTCTTAAATTTCTGTATATTTTTATTGCATTTTTGTAATTTATGACATTTTCGTATTTTTCTAAATTTTACATTTTTCTGTCAGCTAAAAGTCTTAATTATTATGAAATTTTCATTTTCTACTAAATTGCTGCATTTTTCTCTTACCTTTCTGCATTTTTCTAATAAATTATTGAAATATTTTTCATTTTCTACTATATTTCTATAATTTCATCGTAAACTTGCACATTTCTCTCGAATTTTTGCAATTTCTATTAAATTTTTACACTTTTCACTTAACTTTCTGAATTTTTCCATAAAATTTAATAAAATTTTTGCATTTTCTACAAAATTTCTTCAATTTCCTTCACTTTCCTAAAACCAAACATTCACACATTAAACCAAATTCAATCCAAACTCAAAAAAGATTCAATAAAACATCTATTTCCTTAAAAAAAAAAAAAAAAAAAAAAATCACATCACCATTCCTCTTTTAACAAAAAAAAAAAATGAAAGAAAAAAAAAAACAATAAAATAAATAAACCACAAAATCGATATTTTTTCCCTTCATTTTCCCAGTGCCACTGTGTATAACAATTCATTCCGAAAAAACACAAACGAGCGATGATATCTGTAAATCACGTCGTGATTTAAACGCACACGTTGCAAATGAATTTTAATTCAAACCCGATAAAACGCCAAATCACGATACCGAGTTTTCCATCATTTCTTGTTTCAACTGATTAAATTTCAACCGTAAACGCCACATCTCGTAAAGAATCAGAAATTTAAATCCGCTTCGATGAAAGCAGATGCTAACCGCATCTTTCCTACTGTCTCCCGCCGGAAGTGGGAACTATGGCTGTCAACAACGCAAATGACGTCAGACGGCGAGCGATCAAAATTGGTGATTCGATTTCCGAAGGTGTCAGTTTCTCGAGATTTATTCCATTTTCGAATACAGAAAATTGAATAATTTAGATGTAGGAATAGATATTGTTGTAGTTTGGTGATTGGAAGTTGGAATGGCAAGAGGAATTGGAAAGGGTTAATGGAAAATGGAGGAATTTAGTTGAAATTGTAGAAATTTAAGAGAAAATTGAAAAAATTTAGTTGAAATTGTAAAAGTTAAAAGAAAATTGCAGAAATTTAATAAAATTTAAGAGAAAATTGATGAAATTCAGTAAAAAATGTAATAAACTTAAGAAGAAATTGCAGACATATTCAGTTGAAATTGTAAAAATTTAAGTGGAGATTGCAGAAATTCAGTAAAAATTGCAATAATATTCCAAAAATTTAAATAAAAAAAAATAAAAAAATCGCAGAACTACAAAACTTCACTAAAAATTACAACCTTCACTAAAAACAAAACAAAATCTCACCGAAAACTTCAGAAAATTCATTAAAATCCCAAAAAATTCAATTGAAAACAACAACAATTCACGATAAAACAACTAAAATTCACAAGAAATTCCAAAAATTTCAGAGAAAACAACAAGAAAATCGGTAAAATCTGCACAAATTTTATCAAAAACATCAATAAAACAACCAAAATCCAGTAAAACCGGCAGAAATTTACCATAAAAATTACAGAAAATCCGAAATTCAACAGAAACCTACAAAATCCAATGACGTAATCATCGTAAGACCTAAATCTTAAAAATTAACATTCTAATTTTATATTTATTTTTTGGCCCCCGTAGAGGCCTCCAAAAATTGCCTAATCCGACCCGAAGGTCGTATTGGCGAGGTATTGGGTAAAGTTTTCAACTAGCAATAACCACATCTCAGTACGGACTTCATCAATTATAGTATTGCCTCTGCGCAAAGCTAACTTGTCAACTTTTCCCTTAGACGTCGACCGAGCCCTTTCCATCAGCCACGTCGATCCGTCAACTCTTCAAAATCCAATTAAAACTCAATTATCAAATTAATCATTATAATTTCCTATAAAAACACTTTAATTAATCATAATCTAATTAACTATTAGCACAAACCAACAACTTATTTCAATATTTTCAATATTTATTAAAACTTTGTAATTTTTGTCAAATTTATAATTTTTTTTAAAACGCCTTAATTAGCGCCATCTGTTGATGACACCCGATGGAAAAAATTTCATTTGTAGCAACAAATGAAAATTCTGATATACTGTAGTATTTGACAGTAATTTCTATTCATCACGACAGAATTCTCGCGTTTCACATTTGAACGTTAGATGTTCAAAGAATGTAAATTATTTAATTATTTCGAATCAGCACATTTCTAAAACACGTTCGACGTCTGCATTACTCAAAAATTCTGCGGTAAATTGTTACTGACGAGAAAAATTAAAATATTAATTTATAATGAGAATTTAATTGGATGTTTGGAGGAAAAAAAATAACTTTTTTTTTTAATTTTTTTTTTTTGGAAAAATTTTTTTACTTTTGAGAAAAAAAATTTTCATAAAAATATTTTTTTGGAAAACTTTTTTTCTTTCGAAATTTTTTTTTTTTTTTAAATTTTTTTTACTTTTGAGAAAAAAAATTTCCAAAAAAAAAATTTTTTTCTTTCGAAAAAATCAGAAGAAAAAATTTTATGAATTTTTTTTTGGAGTTGTAAAAATAAAAAAATAGCAGAAAAGGGTTTGACTAGATGACGGTCATTCAACATAGTTGATCCCTTTATCCATTCAACTGTCCACTTTGTTAGTCCACACACACACCATGCAGACATCCACAAATCCAATTGGAAATCAATGGGAGAATATACTAAAATGAAGGGGAAAAGCTAGAATCCAGCAATGTTGTTAGAAAAATGAAAAAAAGGCGTGGCAAAAGGTAAGGGTGGAAAAGAGGTACAAAAGGGTTCAATTGTCAAGGAAAGACTGAAGTATACGGTAAATAAAAAAGTTAAAAATTTGAAAAAAACTAAAATACGGTAGGAAAATAGTCTGAAATGAAATCTATTTGTAAAAACACCTTTTTAGAGTAAAGAGTTGCCACTAGAGGAGCTGCAATAGGGCACCATTGTTGTCGATTAATTTTTTTAGATTGTTAGGTTTTTGTTTACGATAACAATGAATTATGTTGAAGCGTTACAAAATTAAATTTTTTGTTTACTTAAAAGTAAACGTTTGAATTTGGCGCCAAAATTACTGCTAATACATTTTGTTCAGGTGCAATGGCTGAAAATCCAATATGGCAGCGCCCATTGACTCCCCCTCTGAAAAAGTGTATCGCTGTTGATTTTCAAGGCATGGCGGAGGTAGGAAATGCGCCATCTAAATTGAATTTGATATTTGAAAGTGAAACTTTGAGGCTGTTGGTACTAAGAAAGTCTTACAAGGGTCGGAAATTTGCATAATAATAATTTTTTTTAAAGTTAAAAATTTTTAACAAAGTTTTGGAATAAGATACTTCTTGCAATTTGTAACCAAGTAATATAAAATTTAAAAAATTGAAATGAACTTAATTTACTTCAAATTTTTGAAAGAATTCTTGTATTCATTAAGTAGGGCGCGTGTAGTATACTTTTCAAAAAGTTGAATTGTGTATAAAAGGTAATTAAATTACGGTAGAAACTAGAAAATAGTTCTGGTATGATAAAAATCAATTAGCTAAAAAAGTCAAGATTATTTTGCAGTTTTTTTTTTTGCCAACTTCTGTAAAAAATCTACAAAATAGAAGTAGAAATTTTTTTTTTTTTAAATTTAGTTTTACTTCAAAATCAATAGATTTTCCATGGTTAAATTTCAGAAAAACAAATATTCTACAGGTGCTGTTTAAAAAAAAAACTGTCGATCGAATCTAAATTTATGAGAAAAACCAAACAAACAGTTGAATTTCACAACCAAATAAACAAAAACAAAAACTAAATAAAATTCTTTTAAAAGTCTAATAAATCCTTAATTCAAAATCCATTAAATCTTTACACTATAAAAACCTTCAAAACTCACTATTGACATTCACAAACACCAATACCAAAACACTAAAAAATTAATCCCATTCCATTATTAACAACAAACTAAAACAACAAAAATCAACACCCAAAAACCCATAAAACAACACCCATTCACCAAACCCCCTTCAAACACAATTTCCTTAACATTACTTTATCACACAATAACTCCAACTGTTTTATGAAGCAATATAAGCCTTATTTAAGCCACCTATTGTAAGTGTTTACCATTTAACTACGGCTTAACTCAATCTACTTCTTCTGAGCACTCGAAATATTAATTAATTTTTTCACTTCTATTGATCCCACGACCTCACTACGTAAACAACACTTTTAACTGCATTTTATTACCATAATTTAATTCCCCCACGACTTGACATAAAACAGCAACAAGACCAGATACATTTCAAAATTACTTTTCATTCGGAGAAAAACATGGAAAAATATGCACATGTTATTTATTAATGTGTTTACTTAAAGGTATGTTGACAATTTAATCAATAGAATTATGTTTGGAAAAATTCACTACTTGGTCATGTGACTGAAACTTTTGATGCAAATGTTATACTATTAACCGTTCGAGCCAACGCTCGCAAATTAAGTTTGTATCAAGCGTTGTATGATCGCAATTGGATTATGGGTGTTAGCTAGGCCTACTGGTGGCATTGTAGTTGGGTTCACGCTTGAAGTGGAAGTAAGGTAATGTACGAAAAGTATGGAGATATTGGCCACAGTTGTTAGCCATTTTGAAAAAAAAGTAATAGAATTCTGTTAAATCATGTGACGATAGATGAACGATCAGGGCTGGTATTCACAAACACTACTTACGATCATTTCTTTACGTAAGTTAATGCTAAGCAAAAATTGGAATTCACGAAAGAATTCCTACGCAAATTCCTAAGTTGAAAAAGAGGTTACTTAAGTATTTTCCTAACAATTGTTTTTTTTCCCATAGAAAATTTTACTTACGCAAATATTTAAGCAAGAATACAACAATGAGTTTACTTAAGATTTTGCGTACGAAATTCTTAAGTTTTGACTTATGCAAAAACTTAGGTTAGTTTTTATGAATACCACCCCTGATTGGCTAGACGCAAAACAATCGCTTACTGTAACTTCTTACTTCAGTTCTGTGCGTTCTCCCTTACTTCTTACTTTTTACCCATAATGCACCTTACTTTCTCTTATTGCAACTTCAACTGCAAGAATGAACACAAGTATGATCTGTGAACCTTGCTTATACATTGTAGAATGCTACTGACCTCTATATCCACTAAATCATTCTTCCAGTACACTTGTGTAGGTAAGCATTTTCGATCGCAAACTGATATGGCCACCGAGTGCCATTGTATCTTAATTTAAGCATTATGGGATGTGTTACAAAGTTTAAAAATAAACATGAAATATTTTCTTCAATCCATTTTGATTTTTAGAATTATTCATAAACATTGTTGAAGGCCTTTATCAATATGGAGGCAAATGGTTGGATACCCATAATGCCTAAGCATGATCCAGTGTGAGTAGAGGTCAATAGGGTTAGACCTTACTTTAGTGACGGGTTACTCTATACTTCCAATACTTGTCGAGTATTCAGTCAAGTTGAATTAACCTTTATCTGAGTCATGAGACTACACGAGATCTATGGAAATGGGAACATCCAATCTAATTCAAACCGAAAAGGAGGCCAGGGCTGCAAGAGTGGTTTATGCTGTTGTGTAAAAATGACTTATTTCCCAGCTAAAAAAGTTTAAAGAGTATCTACAAATTTTTAGAAATTTTGTAGAAGTTTTATTGCAGTTTTTTGTCCGATTTTGTAGATTTTTTTTACAGATTTTCTGCAGTTTAATTTAGAAAAAATTAATATTCTGCAGATTTTCCATAGAATTTAAAGAAAATCTTTAGAAAAACTATTAAAAAACTGCAAATTAGCCAAATTTTTGTAGATATTTTGTAGATTTTTAAAAAGCTGGGGCTGTTAAAAAGATTTTAAAAATTCCAATCTTATGACAAAATAACCTTTCATTGACTGCTAAAACAGAAAAAAGTAAGAAAAGAATCGATAAATCAACTCGGAAGATATCTTCACACTGAAAACAGCACGATTAAAGGCAACAACATGGTAGACAAAGCAACCCTAGCCTCGTTTTGTAACATCACAGAGCGCAGTCATTGGGCAGTATGATTAAAAACAAGCAAAAGCTCAACTTATGCTATTTAAATACTATAAATTATGCTTTAATTCAAGCAATTTGAATAATTCAAATTAATTTTCCAAGTTACAACTTACAATAAGAGTAAATATAACGAAGAACCAGTTTTTAAAAATTTTTTAAATTCACTTGAAAAAGCACTTTATTCACAAGAACTTTAAAAATTACATTACTTCAATAACAAGTTACGACTTTTTGCTTCAATTTATTCATACCACCCGTTGTCTCGCCAGATCTCGTTGTGAAAAAGACAAAAATCCAAATCGACAAACCTTTAGCCTCAACACAGTCAATTACAAAAACTCAAGAAAAACAATTAAAGCGAACATCTAAAAATAAAAATTATTTAACCGTAAACTGAACAACATGTCAATACGCCATTAAAAACAAACCGGAATACCAACAATAAATTACTATTTACTTAGACAAACTAAAATAATATCAATAAACCTCGCAATAATTCCTCATTTTATTTACCTTTCCATTCCTCTAACAACATTCGCTAAAAATCTCATTTCCCAATCCAAGAGAAAAAAAATGGCCACTTGGGAATTTGGAAAAAACACAACAACAAAAAAATATTTAAAAAAATGAAAGGAAAAGGGCCCATACCATTATCAGGATCATTTTTTAAAGCCTTTTCTCCATACAACACATTTCAACCATATTTTGATCTAAACCAATTGACTCGGTAGTCATGGAAACCGCAAATGGGCGAAGACGCTGTTTCCATGACAACCGAGCTTAGTGTATAAACAGTAAAAAAAAATCGTTAGCTTAAGCACCAAATCAAAAAGAGTACTTCAGCAATTTTAAAAACAAAAACAAAGCATTAAACCACTTTTGATCGAAATCAAAATGGCCGCCACGAATAATTGTATATGGCACATATAGCAAATGTATATTTTATACATAATTCATATAAATTATTTTAAATATATACCATATAAAAATTTTCGTGTGGGTTTATTAAATCCAAATAAACATTGAAAATAAAGTAAACTCTTTTGAACGTCGATTTCACCTAAATTCATTTCGTAATTGATCTTGCGGAAGGGGCGGTATTGTCGTAAAAATGTGCATAAAATGCATCTTTGACATTATTGGGTAGTTGAAAATAACCGTGATCAATTTTATGGAATTCATTCATGGAAGCGTTTTGGAAATTAACTTCCTCTTTTGGCCAAGACGTGGTATGAATGAAGTGGGAATGTACACATCGTTATTTCTAAAAATACTAGCACTTGTGTGTTGGGTATAAATTGTAGTTTTCTGCTGTCATTTAATGTTGATTGTAAATAGTGATTTGGTTTTAGAAGTAATTGGGTGTAAATGGGTGTAAAAGTGTTAATGGAGATGGTGTCTCAAGAGGGTTTTTGTTGTTTTTTTTCTTTTTGTGTTGGGATAGGGTGGGGGGATAGGGTGGGATAGGTTAGCTGTGAGAGGGTTTTGGGGGATGGAAAATTTTTTTTAACCTTATGATTTTTTTTTATTACAATTTTTTATGTTTTATAGATTTTTATAAATTTTTTGTAAATTTTTCTATAGTTTTTTTTTTTTTTTTTTTGTATTTTGGCAGTTTTTGAAAATTTTTGTAACTGTTTGTACTATTTTAGTACAATGTAGTACTTTATTTCATTCTACAATTTTTTGTACACTTTAGTACATTTTTTTGTAACACTTTAGTACTTTTTTTGTACACTTTAGTACATTTTTTGTATATTTTAGTATGTTTTTGTACTTTAAAATACAATTTTTGTAGTAGAGTTTAGTACTTGTTTTGTACTAATCAGTACAATTTTTGTAAATTTTAGTACATCTGCATTATTTTCTAAAATTTAGAAATTATAAACATTTTCTTACAAAAATCCAATAATTTTTTACCTACAAACCAGCAACTATGCTAATTACTTTAACAAAAAAATCAATACTAAATCAATATAAATATTATCTTCCCAACCAAACTAATTACTAAATATATTCAAGTTTCCCAATCAACCACTAAACAAACACCCAACTTTAAAAACGCTTGCATTAACACCAGAACTAAAAATATGCTAATTCATAAATTTCATTTATTTTTTAAAAGTAAAAGAAATCAATACATGCAAATGCAACCCACAAACCAAGAAAATCCATTGCTCAAATCCAACATTCTGGAAACCAAACCTAGATTACCCTAATGTTTTATTAAACACTGCCAACCAGTTCAATTATTCCCATAATCCAACAATAAACCTCCTTTTCTTTAATCATGGGAATAATAAAATCCAAACTCTATTTCTCTAGTAATTACTCCTGGGTGTACAACTGACTCCGAATAGGATTTTACAGTAAATCGTTCCAAAGGGTAAACAAAGCTCGAGACGTCTGGGCGTCAAATGCACAAAATGTCGGAAATGAATAAAATGTCGGAAATCAAATTTTCAAAAAAGAAAAATGTCAAAAACCAAAATTTGGATTTCCGTCATTTTTACATTCGACATTTCGATTTCAGACTCTTTTTCCGACATTTTTTAGCATTATGCTGACTTCGTATTGGGCACAGTCTCATTAGCCTCTCATTTTAGATGAACAGAGACCAGGGCTGGTATTCACAAACACTACTTACGATCATTTTTTGACATAAGTTGATGCTAAGCAAAAATTGGAATTCACGAAAGAATTCCTACGCAAATTCCTAAGTTAAAAAAACAGCTTACTTAAGCATTTTCCTAACAATTGTTTTTTTCCCATAGAAAATTTTACTTACGCAAATATTTAAGCAAAAATACAACAATGAGTTTACTCAAGATTTTGCGTACGAAATTTTTAAGTTTTGACATATGCAAAAACTTAGGCTAGTTTTTGTGAATACCACCCCTGTCCTATTTGCCCTCGTGATAAAGTTTTAACGAGTGTTCGTTACTTGCTTTTAGAGCGTTCTATTTATTGGCATTTTAGGCGTCAGTGTTTTGGTGAATATTTTTTAAGATCGTTGGACATTTTACATGATTCAGCTGATGTTTCTCGTGTTTTGTGTAATATTATCGGATTTTTGTGCTTTTAGTGACGATGTCGCATTGAATTAATGTTTATTTTAATTTAATAGTTTTCACGAAATTTCAGTAATGATTTTATTTTAATTCTTTTTACTTTACATTCACCATTTCCATTTCGGACACCATTTCTTCAAAAATTCTGCATTCCACATCACTTTTCTGATACCCACCCGTGACCCGTAACCACCACCTTTCAATACCTTCACTTTATTCCTCACAAATTCATTCTGTTACCACTAGAAACATGAAAAACAAACACGAGTAATAATTGACTCCTAAATCTATATTATTTCCTGCATTTAATTTACAAAGTTATGACTTCACACACATTTATTGAAGAAAATATAATTCCAGTATCCTGCACGCTACAGTTGACTCATAATAAATTGCTATTATAAGCCTAATTCGCCCTCACAGACAATATTATAACAATAAAACACAATTTCCTGCGTCTTTTCTCTATCACTGTTATCTTTCATAGGATTCCCTCGCTTTTGTATTGCGAATCAATCATGTCAAATTTGAATTACTGCACTGCGCAAGCGTCAAGATTAAATAAAGTAATAAATTTCTGACACTTGGCAACTTGTGTGCTATCCATCCTTGGTTTGATCTTAATATTGTTGTCATCTTGGACTGGTCTTCGAAGTTGCTGAGATGATTGGGGGATTTTGTTGATACTGTGTGATATGATTTGCCAATAAGGAGAGGAATGTATTTGTAGTTCTGTTGAATGTTATTAGAGTTTGGGGTGATTTGGGAGTTATGGGTAATGAGATTATATGAGTTTTATTGTTTTTATGTGATTGGTGATAAGTTTTATTGTATTTTTGATTGGTTTTGGTTGTGTTTTGATTATTTTTGGTTGTATTTTGATGATTTTTAATGAGTTTTGGTATCTTTGATTGTTTTTTTTTGATGATTTTTGATTGGTTTTTGTGATTTTTAATTGTGTTTTTATGTTTTTTGATTATTTTTGTGATTTTTGATTGTTTTTTAAAATTATTTTTCATTGATTTGGTTGTTTTTTTATAATCTTTGATTGTTTTTGTTATTTATCATCGTTTTCATTAATTTTTGATTACCTTTTACTGATTTCCTGGCAATTTGTGATCATTATCATTAATTTCTCATTGATTTGTAATCATTTATAATGACTTTCTTGTGATTTTCACATGACTGCTTTTATGATCATTTTTTATTCAAATTAATCACACATCTCAAAACTTGATCAATTCACGTAATCATTAATAATCACATTATAATCATCAAAATACTGGCTCAATCAGTCCCTATATTTTAACCATTTGTCAATCACCAAAATCTTTTAAGCTCACACACTAATCAACGCTAATCAACGCTAATCACAGCTAACCACAAATTGATCAAAACAACCACAAAATAATCAATTTCCTTCAGAACAAAAAACACCAATACCACATCCTACAGTTATAAAAAAAACTGATAACATCATATCTACCATATTTCTTTAAAGGAAACCCACCTAGTTGGATTTTTGCTCATAGGAACCAATTTTAACTTAATTCCTAAATACATTCCATCGCAGTTTGAATTTTTTATTGTTTTATTAAATAAATAATACATAAAATTTGAAATGCTTGTTTTTGAATATTTTGTTGTCTTATAAACTGTTTTACAAAACTGATATTCAAAACTGGAAAATGTTGAATTTATTTAAAAATTCACATCTTCCTGCTTACATATGTTAAATAAAAAATGCAAAATATAGTAGTAGGTTTAGTTGCCTCGCAACAAACCTAGAAAAAATTGTTTGCGGTGAAACTATAAGAGTTAACTGCATAATTTAGAAAGAAAGTCACAATTTGTTCCTATGGGGGAAAAATCCAACATGGTGGATCCCCTATCGCCTTAAGGCTGATTCTCACTAGGAAGTACGTAAGTGTGGAAATTTAGTATTATTTAGTATACATTTAGTATAAACCAACCATCATGTTTTCAAAATTTGTATGCGAAGCAAACACCTTAAAATTAAGAAACAAACTTGTTGTCACTCAAGTACATACTTGTGATGTACAAGTTCTCTGACGAGAACCAGCCTCTAGCCGAGTCTTATGCTAGGTTCACACCTGACGTAACGTAACGTTAACTTAACAAATTAAGACTTAACTGTAACTTGAGTGTGTT
>JAQIXT010000677.1:0-26751 GCA_034700445.1 Stenotaenia linearis | reverse complement strand
TTTTTTGGGATTGGTTGTCGTATTTTATTAAGAGTTTCTTTCAGATTGTCACTTCTAAGAAGTCAAATGTGTGACGTAGTGGAAATAGCAAATTTATCGCTTAATGCAATATCCAAAGGCATGCTCATAGGGAGTGCTGCTAGCACGGATTCGATGAAGTAGACTCGCAATTGGGCGACAGGTAATTAGTTTAACAAACTCGTGCGCAAGTGCCATACATTTGGCACGTATACCCGCCAGGTGTTTAAAGATGATTTATTGGAAAATATTATTTGATTGTTTTCTCTCGGCTTATTGCTTTTGATGTGACAAGTCGAGGAGGGTCTTAAAAGATTTCGACCATAATTCCATTAAAGAAATTACTCAAATTCTTTTAAAAAAACAATAAAGCGAGTGATTAATAAATTTTATTATGTTTTCACACTTTAATGTCAATTTGGCGCTGAATTGGGGGTTAATGTGTTATCTTTTTCGCTACTCTTGAAAGGTTTTTGTTCGTTCTGAATGCGAGTTATTTGCATATTAACAGTTAGCAAATAAAATGAGAAAGAAAGTTGGAAATTGTAGAGTTTTATGGACCATTTTTCAGGATTTGTTAAAGCTTATGATGTCAAGCGCTGATCAGTGATGCACTTAATGCTGTTTGACGCTTGCCCTCACCTTTAAAGGGCTTTACCTTCTTAAGGTGAATGCTTTGAGAATATGAATTGACACGTTCATCTTTAAAATGTTTTTGATTCCAGTCACATTTTCAACTACCATATTGTTCCGTCCTATGGCGTGTAAAAAAAGGCGCTTACACGAAGCAAGTTTCTTGCTCAAAGAAACAACTGCGCTTCATCAACAACTACAGCGTAAAGTTTTATTTTCGGATTTATGCCGTGCCGCTTGATTTCATTCCCAACCCGATAAAAAATGTATATATTATATTTTTAAAAATCAAAGGAAGAGCTATAGTATTAAATAAACATCTTTAAAAATTCATAATTTCTATTCCGAAAATTAATTTAAAATAATTGAGTTAAGTTTCATTATAAATTAGATTTAAGAAGATTGACGCGACTAATATTTATCTAAACTTTTGAAATATGTTTTGTTTGGTTAAAGGGAAAAGCATTATAGATTCAAGCAGGGGAGAATTTTATATAAAATAGATTTTGTAAAAAGATTGTATTTTGTATGTGTATTTTGATATATTAAATTCACTCTATCTAACATGACAGGCTGAAGCAGAAAGACACTGGCAAACATCCAAAAAAAGGCCTGACACAGCTTGAATGAATAAGCAATGAACTCGAATGGACATTCTGGTCACACATTCATTACAAATTAAATCAATAAAAGTTTTCTTTTGCTTCATCAAACCGAATAACCGCCTTCGCCTTATGGGTTTTTTTTTATTTACTTATTTTTTATTCTTGTTCTCATTTACTTACTATCAGTTTAGGAGCTTCTGTTCTTCAACCCCCCCATTATGCGAGGCTACTTAATGTAAAACATATGGCAATGTACTTAGCTTAAGTGATAAGATTGCGCTTTTTATTCACATTGGCTCGTGCCATTGTAAAATATTGCTGTGATAACTAAATATTGCGGCTGAAAGTGCATTTACAGACGGAATTTTTTAAAAATCAGTTTTTAAATTTTTGTTATTAACGACTGTAAAACAGATATTAAATGTTAAAGTCGAAGGTGTGATAGGGGTGTGTGTTCGAGGCGAAATCTATTGCAACCTGACAAGCGCCGCAGATCCTGTTATTCGACAAGCGAGAATTTACACAATAAAATCCTTTTCAATGGCATCCAATAAATCTTGCATTTAATTGAAACACATTTCCATGCAGACGGAATTCACACTCCTGTGGAAATTCATTCACTCGAGAAATTTTTTTTCCCCTTCGCTCCCCTTTTCTTTCAAACATTAAAAGAGCTTGAGCTTGTCAAAATAAAGATGGAAATGAAAATAGAAGGAAAATTCAAACTTTGCTCTATAGTTTAAAACACATTTTACATGTGTGCGAGCATTCAAGTTTAAGTCTACATTTGTACGTTGCTCCTACAGTGATTTGTAATGGCACACCGTCTAAAATTCCTCCCTCCATGGCAACTAGAGCGTTGTTTATTTCTATTGCTCTGTCGACTGACAGTTTAAATATTCACTTGTCAAGTGCGCCATATTTTATAATGGTTCTTGTACCGGCCTAATGGAATTTTCTCCTTATTATTCCAAGAGTTATAGGCCGTCATTTCAAAATGTAAAGCAAACACTCAAACATTTTTCATTTATTCTGTCCAATTGAAGATTTGAGTTACGATACTTATCAAATAGCAATTTGAAAAATCTGAAGTTTCAAAAATTTTTTTTTTTCAAACTTAAAACTTTGAGTTTTCGTCATTAATTTTGATTGTGCTCTGTGGAGAGAATGAATTATGGAGTTTGGAAGAATTCCAGTTATTGGCTTGTACTGCTGGGATTTTACAGTTATGTTATATGGTATAAGAGAAAAAATTGGTGCAAATGTTTCCTTCTTCGTATGAGTGGATTTAAGGTATGTAAATAAAAAGAAATGGTGCCAAAAGTTTTTCCCTCATTTTTCTACAAAATCCAACTGGTCGTAAATTTGCTCGAGGTTCAGCGCGCTTTATGATAAAGTTAAAACGGATTTGATTGCCATGTCCTTTGGAATCTGTGGGCGTATTATGAGTATCATCCGTCAACTTGACGTTTTTGCTAGTCATTTTCGCACTGTGGTCCAGTTGAAGTCACGATTTTTGAAAATTATTGAGAATTTTAGCAAAAATTTTTTAATTTTGATTTTTTTTTTTTTTTTTTGCAGTTGTTCTTCAACCGTACGACGTGTATGTCTACGATGTGTACGTCATTAAAGGAAACACAGCAGTGTTTCGCTGCCACGTGCCATCATTTCTTGTGGATTACGTCAAGGTGACATCTTGGGTCCGTGATTCAGCATTTGTCATTCAGTCAACCTTTGCTGATGGTGAGTTATGATGCTTTTGTCTCCTGTCACAGAGCGGAAGTTATCCATTTATTTTGATACCAGCATGGAACTTTGTACTTTCGTGCGGCAATAAAGCAATGGGACCTCCATCTTTAAATGTAATGCTATTTTCCTTAGGAAAAAAAAAAATCTTAAAATAATTAACGAAATGTACAAATGAAGCAAAGTTCAACTTTTTCTCCTAATTAATTGCTTATTTTCCTTTTTTTCCATTCTTTTTGGGCGCATAGCCGATATAATTTATATTTTCAATTTAAAAATCATTATTTTTTTTCCACTTAAACGTAACAAACTTAAATTAACATTTCTTAGGAAATTTTTTTTTATAGATTTCAATCTCATCAGTTTTTCATTACACAAAATTGAAATTATTTTTTTTCCCCCAAAAATGAAGAAAATTAACAGTTTCCAGGAAGTCAGAATAAAGAATAAAGATGATAGTGTATTTTTTTAGTTTTACGACTCAAAATAATCAGCTATGTCACATTGAGAGCGGTTACATTGTCAGATGATATGTAATTAGATAACAACTGTCTTGGTGAATTCATTAGAGCTGAAACAGAATGCGGTTTAACGCCAATTATGCGATTTGTTCCAAACGGTTGGTCGAACCGATTTTTTTCTTCTTTCTTTGTTTTATTTATTCTTTCTTTTCTCCACTCGACGGCATTAACTCTTTAGATCCCATAATTAATGAGGGTAACATGTTACTTTTTTCTGACTCGAGAATCAAACCAGAAAGAAGGGCTTAATAAAATTGATGAATTTTTTTCCCTTTAACTTACATTCTATCATTCTTTATCAAACTAGATGGCAAATATATCGTTATGCCGACCGGGGAACTTTATGTGCGTGATGTGGCTGCAAACGATGCGATGACGACGTTCAGATGTCAAACTCAACACCGTTTGACGGGTGAAGTGAAGATGAGTGCTACGGCCGGGAGATTGTTTGTGACAGGTGTGTTTATTACTATTTATTCAAATTTTTGTGATTTTAATATGATGGAGATTGGAATTTCCATTTTGGAAATTTGATGGCCGGAATTTAATATTCTAAATATCGAGTTGTTGCTAAAATGACGTGAAAAGAAGTTTGATTACATCTCGGTGGACAAAAGCGATTCGAGTGAAGTTTCATCAAGGGAATGCATTTTGGGGATTGCGCTGACTGATCCCATCACACGAGAGAAGATTCTTTCTTTCTCTAGAGACCTACTTCAATGGATTAAGAAATCCCAATTGACCAACTCGAAAATTTCGGTAGTGCATTTCGTTAACAAAAAAGGTGCAGCAGAAACAAGTTTTTAGAAAACTGAAAGAAAAATTTATGTCGACTATCGACTGAATTTTAAAGAAATTTTATTTTTGGAAAAAAATTATTAAAATCTTGGTGAATTTTTTTCCTTTTTGAATTATTTTTTAATGCAGAATGGAATGCATTTACACAGAATTAAATATTGATTTTTGATTCAGGGAATTTGTTTACCTTGTTTTCGAGTTTGGTTTTTAATGCTAGAGGCACAAACATTTTTAAAAAAAAGAAATATTCAATTATTATGCTCTGATCTTATTACTAATCAATTGCATTTTGTACATGGAAGATATGTAAATTTGTTAAGCTTCATTACATTCCTTCCATTTATTAATCATTGCTGATTAATCACTGCTGATTGCAATGACAACTAAGATTGAAATTTATTATTTATCTCTTTCGGTTTATTAAAAAACAAAGTTATGTTAGAATAGAAACTAGCATTGCTATTGTATCAATATTCTTATCTCATTAACTGTCAGTAAATTTATCTACAAATAAATATTAAATTTGTTAGGAAAAAATAATTTTGTGAACCTAAAAGATACTAAACTTTAACTTTAGTGATGAATCTCTACGTGTGGTTACATGTAACTAATTAAATTAAAATAATATTCAATAATGCATGATGCTATCACTTTATTATTCATCTGAAATGCATAATTCAGTGCACTGGTTATCCCTTTTACAATAAACGTAAATTTTAAAAACTTTCTGAATTTTGCAACTTTTCAAACGCTGTCGTGAATAGTATCATACGTCAATACAGAAAGCAGTGAAATGGTTTTGACATTTTCAGTGATAACTTTGCTATAGGCAGTGAATTTGTAATCTATTGAAACTGTACCCCCTCATTTTTTCCCCTTTAGCTGCTAGCATTTTTATTTTTTATTTTTTTATTTATTTCCTTCTTTCTTATATTTCTCCGTATCGCTTGAATTTTTTTTCTTGCTCGCTTCTTTTGTAGAACCTCAAGGGAAAGTTCAGCCACGAGTAACAGACAGCAAGACTTCAATAAAAGCCAACCAACACGATACTGTAGTGCTTCCTTGCATTGCACAGGGACATCCAGTACCGGCACCCAAGTGAGTAAAATGTTATTTCCTTCAATTCGCCACATTTCTTGACATTTGGTCACCCTAATAAACGAAAAATATTAAATCCTGACAAAACTTCGATTTTTCTTGATACAAATTGATGTTTACCAATTCCTTATCGTGTCCTGGTGAACCCAGTTAGGAGAGGACCCGTCATTTAGAAGACAAACAGCTTTTTTGGCCCCTTACTTCGGCCATCAACAACGGTTTCCTGTTTACCAGCCATTTGGCACGGACTAGTCTCATTTGTTCGAAGTAGACTGATCTTTCCTATTTTTTTGATCTGTTTGAAAATTTATCTGCGATGTGGTAGCCTGAAGGAGGTGACATGAGTCCCATTTCCATCCATGCGGTTCCTGCATGAAAAATTAATGGGGCCTCGGGATAGCCATTGGTCAAATGCGTTGGTTGTTGGGAGAAAGGAAATGAACAGTCTCACCCTGTGGCAATTTCTTTTTCTCTTTTCAATTGATGTATTGTGTGGGAGGAGAGAATTTGTTCTTAGAGAACCCACTATTTTTCACTTTATTTTTGATGAGGTGGGTAAAAGAGCGGACGAATGTCTTTTGGCTATAAAAGTTGTTTTAAAAAAGTCGAATTGTTAAACCAAGCACTTATAAAGTCTTCGCGCAAGCCCTTTATATGCGCGTAATGTGAAGTGAGGAAAATGTAAACGATCTAGGCGTAGTAGATGAAAGACTTAAATATTCTTCAAGAAAACATTTTCTTAAACATTTATGGTCAGTGGTGCGTTAAATTTTTTCATTAGAACGCTAAAAATAATTATTCACAATTGATGTTAACACTACAGATAGTTAGTAAAAATATCAATACTTGGTACGGGAAAAATTCTTTTCTATATGAGGTTTATTTTATAGGTTGCCTGTATTTTAAAAAAAATATACTAACAAAGAGCATTATTGTTAAAAATTTTGCATTCATTTTGAATTGAATTTCATTTCATTGGGGAATTGTTGTTTACTGAACTATGTTATCAGGAAATATAAGCTTTTCCTTTATCAGAAGCGCTATAAGCGTTGTAGGCCAACATCCTCGCTGACATCGCTCTTTACTTTAAATTTAATTTAAAAAGAAAGCTAAGCCTACTTACTGTAAATAATGGATAAAATATAGTGATCGCCAATAAAATCTTGACGTATTTAGACCGGAGATGTAGTAAATACAAGTTGACGGTATTAACCGTTAAGGTATGGTGGGGGAAACGGTCAAATCCATTGCTCTATTAACTTGTAAACGATTTATAGAACAAACTCGCCCGCGGGTGAGTTAGTAAGCGAAAGACTTTACTTTCGACCAACAAAGGAAAGGAGATTTGATCTCCATTCATCAAATCTCAAAAACTCCTCGGTGGTTTGATTTATCAGCTAAAGATTTTGTTCTGATTGAATGATGACACTAAATTCGTTTAACATCTACGTTACTAACGTGTTCTTTTTCTTTTAAATTTAGATGGTTTACCAAAGTTGCCAACGGTCACTTGTTGCCAGTATATGTAGGCGACAGGATCCACCAACCAAATGGAGCTTTGGTCATTAGAGACGCTGAAGTGGCTGACACTGGAACCTATGTTTGCGTCATTAGTAACAACGCCAGCAGCGAGCGCATCGAGACTGCAGTGGCTATCACAGGTAAATGAAGATGTGTACAGAGAGGAGAACAAAGAGAGATACCGAGTTTTATGGTGCAGCGACAGCTTAGGTCATAAATGTCAAAAGATTCGGCAGAAATGTAATGGGGAAGAACAAATGTTGGTGGAGAAATATAAAAAAAAGTTATAATCGAGTTAAAATGTTTGTTTCCATTGTTTTCAAAGGAGTCGAGGCGAGGCGATTGATTAAAATTCAATTATGTAATTGATACTTGAGTTCCATTAGAAACGCAGTGGTAGCTTTCTACTTTATCTTGGACTTCTCTTTGTGGCTCACTGGAAAATGAACAAAGTGCATTACATTGTCCATTACACCGTTAAAGCTCTCGTTAATGCTTCACCGCCCGGCCGTATGGGTTTCTCTTTGTTTCTCTAACTATGTAGACTTACGAGAATGTGAAAGCAACTGCACAACAATTGCAACTTGAATTTTTTATTTATTTATGTTTTGTGTGGGAAGGGGAGGAAGTTTACTCGCGAGGAGGAAATTGTAAACAAGTTTTCAAGGGTTTTAATTTAGTTTTCTCTTTGGCTAAAGGGTCACGGACGGAAATGATTCAGTGGAGAAAAGACAGGTCCAAAAATGGGGGAGTTTATAATGAAAATGCAATCAATACAAGTGCTAACGAGGAATGGTGGTGTTGGCGGTTACAGCAGCAGAATTTATGCCCATCTCACATAGTGTAGTCAGGATGTTAATGAGATTAGCTTTCTCTCGCGAATACAATTGACACCCAAGCTGGCAATGTGCTGTAAATATCATCGGAATAACATCGCTGACATAATGTGCCATCGCGAACTCAGTCTTGCATTTGCAACTAAGCACAAAATGCTTTATTATTTCATTACGGTTTTAACTGGTTTTCGGAGAAATTTGTGCGGAAGCAATGCATTAGTAGATTTATAGAAAGGTTACGGTTAATAGTTACTGCGTTATCAAAGTTGAACGCTTAAAGAAGTGAAAATGAATATAAACGAGATAATGAATGATTAAAACAAGTACTGCAATTCTGTCATCCACTTGAATTTCATTTTGATTAAGTTTATTTTGAATCGCTTTGCAATTTAAAGTAGGGAATTAAAGTTGCGATTCTGATGGAGATGTTTTCGTGCTGGAATCGCATATCACATTTTGGTTCTCATCTTAGAAAAACAAAATCCATTCCCTTCTCACTCCCTTCTCAAAGTTCATGTGACTGAGAAGGGTTTTCAACTCAGCTGGCACTCACACCCATTACTTTGATCTTATGGTTGAGCCCATGTCATCTCGATTGTATTTTGTGGTCCATAAAAACTCCGCTTGGACGATTTTATTTTGTTCTTGGCAAAACCATTGATGAGATAGGCTTCGGGCTAGCGTGTTGTAGTTAGCAAAGCCTACATTCTCTCCAAATCTCTCATATGTAACGACGTTCAATGGTGATGACAAAATTTGCAAGCTGCGGGTAATTTTATAATTGATCCGAGTAAATTCGGTGATCATCTCTGGGTTTTGTACGTCAGAGTTGAGAAAAAAGTCGAAAAGCGAACGTAATTAAGGAGTTTTTTTTCTTTAAGTTAAAAGTCGCACTTTCGGTGTAGGATTTTGTGGGATTAAGTTGCGCAGGGATTTTTAAAAAAATTTTATTGCCGAAGTTTGTTTGAGATGTTCAGCATTAATTTTTGGTGAGAGAATAGATTTGTTACAGCTCGAAATGCTATCTTGTCGGGCTCGGTATCAGTGTCGTGTGAGTGTAGTAAGCCTTCTTCGCCGTTTTCTTGCTCAAGTTTCCGATCGATTCTTGTTGCATGCATCTTTCAAACAGTCTCAGTGGAAAAAGAAAGGTAGGCAGTCGTCTGGCTACGCAAGGGCAGTAAAGGCCGGAGAAAATATCACTGATGTACCATACGAGTGGAGAAAAGATTCATGGAATATTTTTACGAGTTTGCGGCAACGTTAAAGGAGATAAGTTTATAGGGGGAATGTATTTTAAAATTCTAGATAATATTTTGAAATATTAAACTGGCCGCAAAAAGCTGGGAGCAAATCCTCGAGCTAGTTGCACAATTTTTATCAGGAGTTTGACTTTAATCTGAGTCTTTTTGAATTTCTCGAGGCTGTTTTTATTGATCTTTGTCTGTAAAGCTTGCAGGTGCTATTCTATGGATGAAATGCTAGTTTCTATGGTTTTTGCCTGTTGTTCCTATCATTTGCTTGTCTCTGTTTTGTGTGCAATTTCCTTTCGCAAAGACTGACATCAAGTGATGAGGGCTTCCTATTGACTTTCATCTGGCTCACTGCAGGAAATCTCAGAGCGAAAACAGACAGTCACCGTACAAGGTTCATTTCTTGTACTGTATCCAATTTGTGGCTTGCTAGAAATCACTAAAATTTGTTTTATTGACTTTTTTGTGGCTTCGCTAACCTTTAAAACATGCAATAGGTAGAAAATTGAAGCTCGCGTATACTGTGCGTTACTTTTTATTTTGCTTCGCTAGTGGTTTCGCTTATCGCTCATTATGGTCTCATTGGTGAACTTCCAAGGCAACACGACCTGTATATAAACTTACATTTTCAAAACGAACTTTTGTGGTTTTTCCTGCCCTGAACGTCCAAACGATAAGAAACCTTCATAAGACTTGGTCTGCGGTCATTAAAGAGGAGACGGAAGATTGTTTGTTGGCTTGTTTTAATGGCATTTTATCGGCGTACGGGAAAGATAGTGAAACCACAGGTAATCTGACCATGACATCGTTATTCATCGATTTAAAGGAAAAGATGTTTGTTTCTGCTCCTCGGTTCTGGGATTTGAATTCCATTGCAACTTGAGCGCGCTGTTTATTGCGGACGCGGATGACGGTATAAATAAAATATTTTATTTATTTATTTTGAAACACGAGAATACAATCTTATTTGGTGTGATGAATCTACGTGTACCTGGAGGAAAAACAACAAAAGCACAAAAATTTATTTAAACTTAAATTTGTATATTATTGAACAAGAAAGCATCGGTTGCATGAATTATTAGAAGTTTCAATAAAAAGTTTTATTCTTTCTTACAAAAAAATGACGTTAATAATAAAAGAAACTTGTGAAAAAATTATAACATTAGAGGTGGAAAATCTACGTTCTTGGCCTTTGCCGTAAGATATTCTACACGCAAGTAGCAACTTGCTCCATTTCCACATCAGGGATAATGGCGGTAAAGATGCCATGACCTCAGGGTTGATGATGTGAAATAGCTCACTAATAATGAACACGCCACTGAGTGTGCGGGAAGATAAACAGATAGAATATGCAGACCGGTGTGTACGGACAAGATATTAGCAAGTGTAATGTGATAAGAAAACAAGGGATTAAAGCAGTAAACAACAGTTTTGCTCGCAGAAAAGGAAATGCGAGAAAAAGACGAGTTTAACTCTTTTTCATCAAAAACGTGCTAACACATTAGACATTACAAGTGAAGAAAGGAAACGTTTCCAAGCGTGCGTAATTAGTAGAAAAAGACATCATTAACAGAATCTCTGCAACAGCTGTCAAAATTTTATAGTAAGAACGGTGGGTGACATTTGCCGGATAATTAACACAATGCAAAGTAAATGTTCTCAGTAATAAAATAATTTAAATAAGAAGGAATTTCAGTTTACACAAGGAGTGTGAGAAAGAAAATGAAGGGATTGAGGAATTCTCTAAATTGCAATTACCATTGGTGTCTTGAACAGCAGTGAGCTTGAAAGAAGAGAACTTCCATTGGTTCTCAATTAAGAAGCCGCCTGATGGGTGCGAGGCCATGCCAATAGACTTGGATCTTTAATGAAAGTTAGTGAGTACCTCGTGTGAACTGCGGTGCCATAACAGTCACTACTCTTTTTATATTCTTTAGTAATTGTGAACACTTCATAATAGAGGGGTTTTATGAGAGAAAAGGTAGTAATAAAAGGGATGAAGCAATTTGTTGACAAGGTTTATCAAGTTTTTTCTTGTTTTTTTCCCCCCAAATTTGTTTTGTGCTATATATTTCGGTCACGCCATAGATATATGTAGCCCAAGACAAATAGTGAGAGCAATAATTGTATATACCCCTCATTCAGGTTATGATTTAATTTGTGAGAGTGCTCCAAATAATCTTTTGCAACAAGCCGTTGAGAAGATGAAAGCAATAAACACGAGGAATTGTATGGTAACATGAAAAGTGGGTAGGTTATAGTGATATGTCGCATAAATCCGAACTTTTTACATGCTGTATACTTTGCACTATAGGTTATATGAGGTTTTTTCAATATACGTGAAGAAGTTAACGTTCGTGCTCGTAAATTGGATTATCAGTTTGTTTATTTTTTATAAAAAAATGGGCGCCTTTAGAGAAAATTGAATTGAGGGAATAGATCGGCATTAAGTAGATTATTCAAGCTAAGAAAATAATTTGATTTCAAGCTTTTCTTAAATTTTTTTTTTCAGTATGAGAACTTGAAATGAAAATTTTTTTAAATTTTTTATTGCTGGTCTAGATGTCTACTTTAAAAGAAACGTTTCAGTTGAAGTTTTGATCGAGGTTAATTATTTCAATAAACCAATAAATTTTTTTTTTTATATAGCTCCACTTACGGTTGAGGTCCAGCCTTCTACTTTGTTGGGAGAATTGGGAAAAGCAGCCACGTTTCGTTGTCATGTCTCAAGTTTTCCAATTTCATCGCTATATTGGCTCAAAGATGGCCGACCATTGCCAATGCCAGGACTCAGTCTCCCAACCACTGAAACTGTGCTTGTAGAAAGTGTACGCCTCACTGATCGAGGCATGTTTCAGTGCATGGCAAAAAGAGGTTTTGAATCTGCTCAGGGAACTGCAGAACTTAAGATTGGAGGTAAGTAAAGTCGATTTTCCTTCATTCTGTGTAATATGGCAAGAAGAAATGGATAAACAGTCGTCTGCGTGAATTTATTTCAGCCAAGCGGATACTAGAAATATAAAAATGTTTTTAGAAAGTTGTAAACATTTTTATTTTTTATGAATATATTGCAGTAAAAATTTGGTAGATAAGAATTTAATCAGAATCATAAAAATGAGAGTATGGCTATAAAACTGTAACACGACATACGATAGAACAAAAAAAAGCAGTTAAAAATGAAGTAAAAATATATTAAAGTCTATGGATTGGTTTAAAAAATAAGATTGTAGCAGTGAATCAGACAAACACAAACACAAATGTCTGAAAAATATAACAAATATCATTTCGAAGAACTATTGCGACGTTTTTATTTTCAAAACAAAAACGAGAGCGAACATTTACGTTCCTATCACTTTTGCTATTATTTCTTTTTACCTTCATTTCTCCAGAGAGAAAAAAATAGGAAGAAAAATCCTCAAATCCGCATGAGGTAAATTTCTTTTCTGTACCCGTCAATCACGAGACTGAACAGTTGAGTTATGCTGTGAAGCGTGTGTTGCTGCAATCGTAAAGCAGTAAATCCCTCTAAACATGTGTGCCATAGCAATTCAAATGGAAAAAGAGAAGCCTTTTTTCCCCTTCCATTTTTTCCTTTAGTTTCTCACTTACAATCTTTCGTGGTATATCCTTTTGGTATAAAGATGACAAATCCATGCGCAGGTGTAAGTGATGCTGCATCGCTGATGCATAGTAGTGGCTGCAAGATCTTGTGGTTTAAGTTTTAATGAAAAATTCATCAAGTTTTGACAAGCAAAAGTGGAATAAAATTGAAAAAAAAGAATCTCTTCAAAATTGCAGATTAAAGTTCACTGATATAAGAACATTATTTTCTTCTTTTCCTTCTCCCTTTCATTTTTTATTTGAAATCCATGATCCTATTACAGGAATAACCCAGTGCTTTTCTTTCTATTTTTTTCTTGTAATGTAGAACATTAAAACAGTGCGTGTGATTCTTAAGAGACCAATTGAGCACTCTTTACCGCCTTTCCTTTTCTTTCAGACATCATCCCTGCATTTCGAGCAGTTTTCGAGGAGCGTGTGCTTCAGCCGGGGCCCAGTTTGACGCTTCAATGTGTGACTTACGGTAGCCCAAAGCCACAAGTGAATTGGTCGGTCGATGGAATGATCCTCCCAGAAGGCAATGAACGATCCTCTGTCCGAGATCACGTGGATGCCAGCGGAAACGTGGTTAGCCGTCTGACTGTATCCAAAGTGAGGCCAGAAGATGGAGGGGTGTACAAATGCATATCGAGTAACCTGGCCGGCACCATCGAACACTTCACACGCATCAGCATTTATGGTACGTAACGGTAAGTGATGTTGTAGAATGTTGCATGCAAACTTAGGAGGTCTTATTGCTCTTGATTATGGGGTATAAATTTAATATTGACTACTCATCTGTCAAAAAGTTGTTTTCTTACGTGTACAAATATTGTACGAAATGCCAAGCTTTAATATTGAATGACAAATCAAAGCCAAGACATTGAAGTAAATGTCTTTATTTGATTGTGGATCGCAAAATAGTTTAGGTAACACATCGAATAAGTTAGTATATATCCTATTATGTGATTCCTGAAAATTTAACCTGTCAGAATTGTTGTTATTGGATGTTGGATGCAAATGATTAGATTTATTACAAAACAATAGAAACTTTGCATAAATTTGATTTATGATTTATCATTCGGTTGTAATTGAATATTATATTTAAATTAAGATGCAGTTTACAAGCTTTAAGACTGTTCTCCGCAAAGTTTCCGTAATGTAATTTGAGCTGCCACACAAGATTTAAATTTGTTTTATTCTAAAGCAGTTCATTTTGAGACAATTGGCTTTTGAAAAAGTTTCTTTTTCCCCTTTTATATTGCTGCTTGTTGCAATAAGATCTGGCCAAAGATAAATATATATTGGGATATTTCGTGGGTTTTGAGTGCAGATCGATGTTCCCGACGTTCCAAGTTGCTAACCGAACCGGAAGTACCATCTTAACTGGAGACGTGTAAAAAATTAAAAAGATTTTTCATTTAATTCAGTTAGGGTTTGCAGCTCTGTCGCCTTTCGTGGCCCACAAGTTTTAAAGTGGCGACTTAGCTAGTTTTATATTTTTAAATACATTTTTAAGTGACTTTAGAATGTTGTTAAACTTAAATGAATTTATTTAATTTTTGAAGGGGAAAAACAATAAAATGTATAAAATGAGGGGAAAAGTGAGTTTATGAATAAAACATCAATAAAACAACAGCGGATATTAAATGTAATAATTATCACATAGAACATTAATTAAACGATTTAATTCTACGTTTTAAATTCGATATTCATGATCAATAATGTAATCAATAAATTGTCCCTTTAAATTGAATGAATATTTGATTTACTGCACTCCGAATTGATAAAAGCAAGAGAGCAGTCGATAAGCTTCTCTATTGATAAACTCACACCTCAGATACAGTGGCTAACAAAACTTACTTTTTTTAAAAAACCATTCCGTAGGTAATGGAGCTTGTATGTACTCCAAAGGGAGACATGCGTTGCATGCCATTGCCAACTGAAGTTTCGTGGCCCAAGCTTTCACTTTTTACACTATTTGCCACTCATTCTTCCCAACGGTCCTGCAAGTAATGAATTAGAGCATCCCCTTTTCCTTTACACGAAGCCATGCGAGGCCCATACATTTGTTTTCCACTGTCTTCTATCCACGGGTCATTAATTTTAGCAAAGAACCCACGCGACAAGCATAGTTTCTCTTTGTAAATGGTGGAGAGGAAGGTGGAAATTGTCACCGAGTTACTTGCAGACAACCGAAGGCGCCGAGTGTGATCCTACAAAGGATAATCTAATCCAGTAGTAGATGGTACACGAGGGAGGTGTTATACGTGGCTTGTGTACCGGCAAACAAATTGTTTTTTTGCCCACGAAACGGGATATTGTCGAGTGTTGAATTGCAGTGAAAACCATTGGAAACCATTCGAAACGTGCAATTGGTTTCGGTCGTGAAAAATTGATTAATTCTTCGGCTGAATAGTAACTAAGGGGAATGGTCTTCGAGCAGTTTTATTCCTTTTTTCCTTATCAGGATGTTTGGAGGGGCAGCAAATATTTTCATTTGCTAGCATTTTTGTTGGTAGCATGTCTAACTCAAAATGTCAATCCATTTTCATTTCAACCCCAGGGAGTTTTACTCAAGTTGATATTAAGGGGGAAGATATCTGGAATTATGCCTACCATTTTTATTGTCGATTTGGTGATAAAAGAAGATGAGAACACAAGTAAAATGTAGCATTTGGGGGGCGTAGTGGATGTTAATAAGTACTTCTGCTCAGCAATGAAATGTCTCCAATTAAGTTAGCTATAAAATTAACTTGTTGTAGATAATAACAGTGAAACGGTGACATACTAAATCGATTGTTACTGAGTAAATGCAAGTGCAATTTAAAAAAAGAAACAAACTTATGTCTTTCGAGTTATAATTTCAAATTATTATTATTATTATATTAAATTTAATTAAGCAATTTAATTTAATTGAAAAATTATTGCTCAATTTTGTTAATCGAACTTTATCTCGACTTCTAACCCCTTTAGAATTTTTTTTATCTAATCCATAATTCAACGAGAACTTCTTATTATATTTGCTTAGCTTTATCAATGTTGAGAAAAAGCATTGATATGTGGCGAGAAAAGATGTGATAAAAGGAGATTTGGGGTAGAGGGGATTTTCAAATGTTCCTCTTCCACCCAATGAACGCTACTCTGATGTTTCACTTTACGTTTCTGACAAGCATGTGTGATTGAGGAAATGTAAAAACGTTACAAAATAAAAAAGTGAAAGGTTTGTTTTTTTCCTTTTCCATTCTAATATGATATGTTACGAACGATAAAATTCTTGCCAGAAACATTCAGACAATTTTCCATCTGATTTTTATTATTTCTTTTTTTTTTTTACTGCTGAGATTTTTTGAAATGTCGAGAATTTAATAAAAAAAAAGACTGCGAAGAACGGCGACATATTTTACAATTTGTAAACAAACTGTATGTTCTCGTTACTAGGCCGCCCTGGAGTTCGATCAAGACCAAAAATGACAGCAGTTGCTGGAGACAATGTCATGTTAACATGCCCTTTGTACGGTTATCCCATAGATTTGATAACTTGGGAGAAAGGTAAGGTGAATGAATATGAAATAAAGTTTGATTATAAATGGTTTTCTTCGCTTTTCGTAGATGGAGTTATCCTCCCAATCAATTTGAGGCAAACAGTTTTGCCCAATGGGACTCTGGTCATAGAAAAAATCCAGAGAGCTACGGATAGTGGCAAATACACGTGCATTGTACAAAATAAACAAGGCCAAAGTGCTCGAGGAGATGTCGAAGTGATCGTGATGGGTAGGTTCATTTTAGACTATATGTTTGGTTCAATTGTGTGTCTTAGAGTGCAAAGGAAAATAAATAAATAAAAGCTTCTATGGTGAAACAACTTGAAAAAGTTTTCAATGGGTTTAGGATAACTAAAAAAAGAGATTGGATAGAAAAACGGAGAAATAGTGTTGGTGTCAAAATGACCGAAGCTTTTGTTTGTTTAGACAGTTGGTGCAAGCATAGATCAATTTATGATAATACGAAATTTGTTTTAGGTTGTTGGATGAACTAATAACTGATTTTAATTCCTTTTTCTATTTTTCAGTGCTGAATTTACTAATTCTGTCTCTTTTTAATTTCTTGCTTTAGACATTGACTTTATTTCTTATTTTTTTCTTTGTGCAGTGTTTTTATACACAATGCAAATAATTGTTGATTTTTATTTGAACGTAGTAAACTAAAAATATTAGGAAGTAAAAAGAACGAAAAAAGATTATTCAAAATCAATTTTTTCTGACAGAAATCTCATTTTAAATCGCATTTAAGCAGAAACAACAATTTGAGCATTTAATTTGCATCGTGTCATATTAAAATCACTACAATTCCGCAGGATTCCTCTTTGCTCAAGCACTCGAATATTATTTACAATTTTTCTTTAGTTCTTGTCATCTTTCGCCACTTTTTCTAATTTAATTTATTTTTCAAATTAGAATGATTCTTTTATAGTTTGCTTATTAACGTACTCTTCTTTTCTTTCTTAATAGAGTTTACAATTTGTGACAAGTATGCTGCACAACTCATTTTCATTAGATACTCATGCTTAATAAATGTAATAAACTAACAGATCCAAAACGGAATTAACCCTAACCTGAATTAGAATAATAAATTCTAATGAAATGACACTATAAACGAAGTTATAGAATGCAATTGTGAGAATGCAATTTGGCTAAATTTTAATTAAGTTATCGAATTTTACCGCGTTCGTTTTTGATCTGTGCTCACTTTGATTCAATTGAATTTTGTAATCCATTCTGAAATTTGATATTTTCAACGGGAAAACTGAAAAGGCCGACTTAAAAATTGACTTTTAACGGACGCGTTGTATTTCATTTCCCAAGTGTTGCTTCTTTACATCACCACCTGCTTTTCGTCCCTCGTTTCCTATGATGAAAAAGATTATTTGCCTGTGTTATATTCAGAAAAGAGGGACTCGGTGATTTCCCTTGTTGGCTATTGCACTCGACTAGTCTGAATGGCACAC
The DNA here is from genome assembly GCA_034700445.1 of Stenotaenia linearis. Lineage (NCBI taxonomy): Eukaryota > Metazoa > Arthropoda > Chilopoda > Geophilomorpha > Geophilidae > Stenotaenia > Stenotaenia linearis. The sequence continues at coordinate 9,117 of JAQIXT010000677.1, read as the reverse complement.
TGGAGCCTAGCTCGTGATCACAGCTCATAAATCTGAGGGTCAAGTTTTCAAAGCTAAATGTCAAATGTCAGAATGGTTTCTACCTGGTCGACTCCTGATAACGGAATTGTTCACTTCCATCCTCCGCGATAACATCAAACACTAGAAGATGTCCACGGATTTGACGCAAAAAAAAAGTCGTCAAATAAATTTTACGATTTTATACCGTATAAAAAAAAATGCGGTTTAAGGAGTAAGTGGATGGTTTTTTTTTATTATCAGGAGTTAGTGTCATTATTTATTGTTAATCATGCTTTTGCCTTTTTAATAGTTAATGGTGAATTGATGATGATTTTTTTAGTGACAGCGATCTGTATAATTCTGGATGAATATTTGATAGTTTAAAACTCGGTTAATGTGAAATTGCTCTCGTAAAAAAATATTTTGGACATAAAAAATTTTAGGTGTTGCTAGAATCACCTAGCCATTGATTTTTTTGAGTGTGAGTGGTGTGTGTTGGAAGTTAAATCTTTTTGTTGAAGCTTGAGATTATCATCAGTCAAAGAGTTGGTAGTTCTACTGACCTAAAAGGCGAACCGAAGCAGAAAAAAATGGAAGAGGGGAAAAAGAACAGGATAACCAAAAAAAAAGAAAAAAGTGCATTTTGATTCGGTTTTACCAATGCTTCTTATCACCACATTTGCACGACCAATGGAAAATGCGAGAAGGAAATTGAACCGAAATACGAGTTCAGACTGTGGGTTGAGAGATTAGAGTTTTGTTGAGCAAGCTCTAAACTTTTAGACGGAATTATACTATCGTTGTCGCTAAGAAGGAATATAAATGGCGGTGCGTTTTGTTTTAATTGGTAACGAAAGATGAACAATTGATATCAAAATGAAATAAAAGTTTGACGCTTTTGATATGAATTGTTTATTTTGATGCAACTATTGACTGTGGTTGTGGCTCGCACCTCCAGCTAGAAATAGAATAACTTAATATCTTGTCCCATGACCAACATCCGGCCCTTTGCCCTTTGCAGTCCCGCCAAAGATCACGCCTTTCTCCTTCCAAGAAGAGCTTTTGCGCGAGGGCATGCGAGCGAGGCTGCAGTGCGTAGTAAGCGAAGGCGACCTGCCAGTCACCATCAAATGGCTCAAGGACGGGCGAGTGATTCCAGCAGAACTTGGCGTCGTAGTGCGCGAACTCGACGACGTGTCGAGTATACTGGCCATCGGCAGCGTGGCCCCGCGCCATAACGGTAACTACACGTGCGTGGCGACCAACGACGCGGCCTCCGCGAGCCACACCGCAGCGCTGTTTGTGAACGGTAAATGTTGTTCACCCACCCAACCCTTGCTCTTCTTGATGTTTTGTCTTCCAGTTGGGCCAAAGATTATTCCGTTCGCGTTTCTTGACGATCAGTTCTACAAGGGCATGCGGGCACATGTGACATGTGCCGTCAGCCAGGGAGATCTGCCCATTACATTCAGTTGGTCGAAAGACGGTTGGGAAATCCCGCCGTCGTTGGGAGTTTTGACGCGCTCTTATGACCAACACGCCAGCTCGCTCACTATTGAAAACGTGAGTTCAGAGCACACGGGTAACTACTCGTGCGAGGCCAGCAATGAGGCAGCAATCGTCCAGTATACGGCATCGCTCTTAGTTCATGGTAATCTCCCACGTTGTTGGGTGCATTCTTCTTTAAGCCTGAAAACGTAGAGAGCCGTCACACTGGGCCATAGTAGTCAAAACCCTGTCGAACCAGTGTGAATACTGACCAACGTGAATGCCCAATTTCCTTTTTAGCTTTATACGTTCTAGTTATTGTCCTTATTTTTGGTTTAGAATTGTATTACCATTTAGAGGAACTTTTTAGAATTCTTTTGGTGTTTCACATATTTGTCATGTTTGTAGTTTAGAAATTTTGTAATCTAATTTTTCATCCATCAAGATAAATATTTTAAACTTTTTTAAATCCAAAGATAAAAAAATTATAAAGTATATATAAAAAAGCGTCTATTTAAAATGCCTTTGATAGGCAAATGAACTCGGGAATTTTTTGTGTTCAATTAATCAGCGCGAACGCCTGTACAGATTAGTGCCTAATGAACAATGTTACTTTTACTTTTTTTTTTTAATTGTAAGAGAAAAAAAAATCGAAAAATAGTTCTCAAGTAGATTTTTTCGAAGAATGTTTTTTAAATTTTTTTTCAACCTTTTTCCTTCTTACAAATTTTGCCACAGTATATTCTCGTTTGGCTACCCAGTGGTGCGATCCTAATGAATCGCTTAATCATTGCCACCACATTGCAGTTTTTTCCCCTCATCGGTTTTTTTTTAAAGTTTTTTTTTTAATTAAGGGAAAAACGTTTTTTATGTACCTTTTTTACATTCGTCTTTTATCTCTGTCCAAAAACTTCAACTACATCCATTTTGACTTCCCGTGAAGTTTAAAGTGTCTTTGATGACCTACCTTTCACTTTCAGTCGCCCCAAAAATCATCCCGTTCTCGTTCCAAGATGAGCATTTATTTGAGGGCGTGTTAGCACGTATTTCTTGCGTCGTATATCAGGGCGATCTTCCCTTGACAATCCTCTGGATGAAAGATGGTCGCCCGATCTCGCCCGATCTTGGCATCACACGCCGAGACATTGATGACTATTCCAGCATTCTCACAATCGAAAAGGTGCAAACTACGCACAACGGTAACTACACGTGCGTTGTGAGCAACGATGCTGCGACGGTAAACTATACCGCACAGTTAACGGTCTATGGTAATTTTGATATCGAACCTATAATCGTACCTTAACTATATATATATGTATATACATATATTTATATATATAAATATTTTCGTATTTATATATCCAACTACTGCTTTTCATTCCGGTTGAGTTTGTATTATTTTTCTTTGATATTCTTATTTCCTGTGTTGGATTTTTGACTGTTCTCTACTATTTTTCTATATATTTTGAATATCTTTGCTGTGGCTCTATTAAATTTGAATTTTTTGATTTTTTAATTTGTTTTTTTACATTTTTTTTTGACATTCCATTTAAGGAAGAGCAAAAGCGCTACTGGTACTGTCCAATTCAATCTCCTTGAGGATATTTTTGCTACCACAAAAATTGACCAACCAATTCCTTAACACTTATTCTTCTTCTTTCATCCTTTTTATGCTATTTATATCAAATTTATCCGCAAAAACAAATCTTTTGCATCGTTGTAATATTTTTCTTCCAGTCCCCCCTAAGATCGTTCCCTTCTCGTTCCAAGACGAGCATTTGTTTGAGGGGATGCTCGTGCGAGTGTCTTGTGTGATAAGTCGTGGGGATCTGCCCTTGAGCATTACCTGGGAAAAAGACGGTATTCCCATCCGTCAAGCTCCTGGAATTATGGTTCGGGCCTTTGATGAATACTCCAGCATTCTCTCCATTGATCCTGTGTTACCCCGTCACAGTGGCAACTATAGTTGTATAGCCCATAATGCAGCGGGCTCAGCTTCCTTCACTACCCAACTCCTGGTGAACGGTAAATGGACGAGACCCCTCTACTCAAATCACTATCACCACCACCATCACCGCCACATCATGTTCCTTAACCACCACCATTTTATACCACGGCTACCAAAACCCACTTTACCTCTAGTTTAAACTTAAATTCATCACTGCACTGGATATTTATTTTAGTTTTACGTCAATCTACATCCCTCTGTGGGATTAAATCAGCTGGGGAAAGATTTTTTTTTCTTCTTTAACTTATGTTTGTTTAGTTTTAATTAGATATTGTAATTATAACATATTCAACATCACTCGAGAATATGAAATTTTCTATTGTTTTGGGTTCCGTTTTATTTATTTAGTATCACTGCATACTTTTTAGGCTTGCAAATTATACAAGAAAAATGCACATTATGCAGTCTAAATAAAAAATGATGGCACAAAATATTAAGCAAAATGATTTTTTAAATTTTAATAATCTGAGTGGGATAAGAGGAATTTTAAAATTTTTGTTTAAATTAAATTTGGAGTTTAAATCTTTAATTCTTCTGGCTAAAGCATAATTGTGTAAGACGGTTTTGAAACGCTTTATTCCTCTTATTACTTCAAGTTTGTCATTAATAAGCCACTAAATGGAGAAATGCATTAACAATATATCCTAATTTTAATTTACACTAATTGCCTTTAAAATTCAACAATAAAACAATTGTTTTTTTTTGTAATAAATTAACAATTAATTAATAATCGATTATTCAATGCAGTGTTACTAAAGTATTAATGAAAAATAAGTATTATTTTGCTGGTACAAATTGTTGGGAAATTTTGTTTGGTTTCTTTTATTTAACTTTAGAAGTTAGGATTTTTGTTTTACGGACTTAAAAAAACAACCAAAAAAAAAGAAAACTAACAAGAATCCCTCATTAACAAATTCCTGTAAAAGTTATGGGCTCCAATAAGGCATAAATACTTCCTCCAATCCACTTTCTAAACCTAAGAAAAAAACCTCAGTCCTAAAGCTTAAAAAGATTTGCTTTTCAACTTTAATTTGCTAGCTTTTTATAAACTTTAATTTTAATTTTTGGATTTTTAATTTTTACTTTTTCTTATCTTCTCTTAGCCTAACACAACATTCTGTTTTGCTTTTAAATTCTTTATTGATTATTCAAATTGTACTAAATCTTTTTTTTTTAATTTTCAAATTTATTCAGTCACTAATTAAATGATGAACAATTAATGAATAATTAAACAAATTAAATAATATTAATAATATAAATTAAACCAAAGTCATTAATTCATTTTAAAAAATAATATTAAATGCATAAATTATTAAACTAATAGTAAAAGACTGAATAAATTACATTCTTGTAATTCTTACCAAACTTTGTGTGTTTTCGTACCAGCAAAACTTCTTTCCTATTTTCTCTTAAACGTGCACTTCACTCGTCCTATCTTCCTTAAACCACCTCTTTAACCTTCATTTCATCTAACCCTAACGTTTTTCTTCTCTTTTTCTACAATTTTTTACTCTTTTTTTCATTTTTATAAGCACTCTACTATCTTTTTTATATCTTAGTTTTTTAGATATTTTCTTCAATATCACTTTTTACTATTTTTGCTACTTGTGCACGAATCTTCTCGATCTCGATGTCGCATGTTTTTTTAAAAAACATTTTTGATAAACTTTTATAATAATCTGCATGATTTTTTAATCTTATTAATCGTCTTTTTTATATATATATAAGCTTATAAATATGATACATTATTACAGCAATCTAAGGCTTAATATGAGGATAAAATAATTTTTCCATTAAAAAAAGAAAATTAAAAAAATTTATTGACGTTTTTCCAATTTAAGTAACTGCTCTTTGCTTTTAGCAAAGTTCTTTTTATCCTCCTGTTACATTAATGTGCCAATATATACCATTAACATTAGTCAATATTTGGCCAGAAAACATGTTATTAAAAAAACTTTAAAAATATTTCTTTAAAACTATAAAAAAAAATAATTTCAAAAAAGCACACCATTTGTTAAATGCTATAAAAATTAATTCTGTAAGTTAAATAATCGAAATTTGGTTCAAAAAAGAATATAATAAAAATCAATTCGGCAAGTAAATTAAATTTAGTGCTACAGAAGACCGACGCAAAATGATGACAACACTGCATACTTCAACACTACACGCAGTTTGCATGGCAACGACATTCATGTAAAAAAGTCATTTTTACATTTAATTCGAGCGAATAATTGCAGAAATCATTTCTAATTGCACAAATAAACCGGAAATTATTGCTTTTAAACATTAATTAAAATGCAAAATGACTTTTTTAAATTTAATAAGTCGTTAGCTCAGTGCACATTTTCACTTTGTTAACATAATTAATTACATTCTGCGCAAGTGTTTGGGTTTTAACAACGATTTTACTTTTATTTACATCAAGTTCCTCCTCGTTGGATCATTGAACCCGTTGATTCAACTGCGGTGAAAGGCGAAACTGCCATGTTGCACTGTAAAGCTGATGGATTTCCACCTCCAGAGATTTCTTGGATGAAAGCAGAAGGTGAAAGTATCGAAACTTTAAGTTAAACCAGAATCTGAAATCAATAACGGGGCTTAATACGTATTAAAAATTCAACTCTGGTCTTTAATCTTGAAATAGCCGATTTCGAACGCAAACGTTATTCATTTCATTATTCGATTTGCGGTGACGGGACGATAGCATTAATTCTCGCACAAACTATTCTGTCACGTTTTTAATTAAATTTTGCAGGAAGCAGTCCGAATGCCGAAAGAAAACCAATAATAAGTAACTACGACATCGAGGTGCTTTACAACGGAACTTTACTAATTCGTCAAGCGGAAGAGAGCAGCGACGGTTATTATTTTTGCCGAGCTGTGAACGGAGTCGGTGAAGGATTAAGCAAAGTTGTTCGAGTGATGATACACGGTAGCTGGAGTTTAGCTACGAATCGTAATGGCACGTTTAAAAATGATCACTTATTTTTGTTTTAGTGCCGACGCATTTCGAAGTGCGCTTTTCTAATCATTCTACTCATCGAGGAGAAGACGCGAGACTTAAATGCGAAGCAAGTGGTGATCTTCCCATTGCCATTACATGGCGATTTACTGGGGAATCGATTGATCAAAGAGTGGATCCGAGGTACTGTAAATGTCAACTCGTATTGCAAGTTTTAATTTGATGCGCATAATTAAACCTGTAACGACTATCGTTGATAAAATTTTTGAAATTCAGGGCACGTTGCCAATTACAATTGTCGATCATAACATTCTTCTTTAGTGAAATTACAAGTACTGTAATAGAATTCTTCATTTCTGGCCCGAGGAAAAGAATAAAAGCTCGAAATGGTTTCATCAACTTGAATCATTTATGTTGTTTAATACGAATTGATTGCTCTGAATTTATTCCCTAAGTGGATTAGCATCAATAATACCAAGGAAATGATTTTGAGCTTTCCAAAAAGAAAGCTTTTTTCTTTTCTTCTCAGAAGGGATTGGCGGTTTTGTGCGTGCTCCCTGACTTAACTCTGGTCATTTGTCTTCGTGGTCAGACTGCTTACGTTTTCACTTTGAAGGTTGTTCATCATATAGAAAATCCTTCTCCGCGTGATCAGTCCGCAATTTGAGATAACTGCTTTTGGCCTCGAAGAACTATCAAGGAGTCTGCACTGTTAAAAGACGGTCTCTGAATGAGAAATGAGACTCGAGAAAAGCACACACTTGATTTTGAAACCGGCTAACATTAAATTTTTATTTGTTTGAGTTATTTTTACACTTGCCTTTCTGAGGATTCTGAGCTGTATGAATATTTAAGTTGAAATCCTTTTAGTGGCTTCAGTGATCGTGAATACATTTTGGAGTTTAGGAAATTTTAAAGGATTAGACGGGGGAAAAAAATTTGAATAAGGAAATTTATTTGATAACTTGCTGCTCTAAGCACAATTTTCATGTAATTAGGAAACGATATCATTGGTCAAATTCTTACCTAAGGAGATTTAAAAAACTTAAATTCAGTTAAAACTTTCTTCCTTTACGTCAATTTCTCGGCGTTGCAGTTACATAAATTTATAAAATTTTTATTTTATCGAATAATGTTTTACTATTTTAACTTTATGCTAATACAGCCTGAGGTGTGTCTATACAAATTTGTTTATGCACTGTTCTTCTTTAACTACGGTACCTTTTCCCCCCCAATACTAAAATTCAGAGCTACTGTATTAAAGATGCGTGAACACATTCTTATGGGTTCTATTGAGAAATTCGCAATGCATTTAATTTCCTTTTAAATGTTAACTTAAAACACATGGATTTTATTTTTTCTAATTAACGTTTTTCTTAAAAGCAAATACAAAATTCATGAACAACAGTGTTAGGGCTCACATTTTGGTCCTCTGCAGACACGAACCCTGGTTTCATGAATCTTTTGCAACTACTTTCGCCATTATACTAAAAATAGTTAAAGATTGTATCGCATCAGGGGGATTCCACTGGGTGCGAGATTTGGCTTTGATTTTTATGACCATTTTTTCACTTTACAATTTTTTTGGACAAAATGGGAGAGGGGAAAGGGGCAAACTTTGTATGTTAATGATTCTTAAAATAAAGGATGATTTGAACCGTTATATATTTTAGCCAGCGAAGCATAGATATCTAATGGTGTTAATAGTTTAGTGGAAATTATTAAAGTTTCACTTCATTAATGTTTTAAGTGTTGCCTAGGGAAGCGATTTACATTTTTAATGTGGCCATACTTTTTAAATTTTTTTAGGTATAAAATTACAGAAACCACAAGTGAGAACGGAGTCCATTCGGAGTTTATGATACATAATACGGAGAGAAAGGATTCAGGGATGTACTCATGCCTTGGTGCAAATAAATTTGGCAGTGACGAGATTAAATTACAACTGGTTGTACAAGGTAAAAAAAAATTCTAATAAATATTAACAAAATTCACTAATTGTTTTTCAATTTTACATTTCAGAACCACCAGATCCACCTAAAATAACCAAATTGGAATCAATTGGCAACCGATCCGTCCTTTTAACTTGGTCAGAACCATTTGATGGAAATAGCAAACTAAATAAATATTCAATTCAGTACAAACCAAAAACAGGTACGAAATAGTAATAATAAATAAAGATGAAGGACAAAAAATCCTGTAAGACAAAATTATAGATAGAATCCGCCGTAAGATTTATGGAAGAACTTCAAATAATGGGCAAAAAGACTAGTTTGGCATAATCAAAGATGATCGGAATTTGCTGACAAAGTTGTCAAAAGAAAGAATATCTAAATATCATATTTAAAACTCTGGTTCACTCATTTCTTGGTTTGAATGTCCAGAGAAGTAGTTAAGGCTTATATTGTGACAATTATGGTTAATTATTGTAGATTGTGATAATAATGGGTGTATGATGATATAATTAGAGCGATTTAAAATTTTTAATTTTAATCTGCTTGGGTTCATCTACAAGCGAGTGAGCTACTTTGGGTAGTTTTTCTGGGGAAGATTATAAGCAGCAGTTTTATCTGCGATGATAAAACACTTCGTATTCTTTAATCATGGCTTTTAATGACATGAGAAAATGAAGTTAAACCATAAAGCGTCAAAACTTTAA